>ML333629.1:0-37558 GCA_005239505.1 Nicotiana paniculata
GGTTTCTATATGATGAAGTGTTCACCCTATTGGTGGTTCAGAAGTTATGATGGAATTGTTGCGCTACCTCATATTGGCATGATAGGTGCGGTAAGCAGTATGTAACTAGGAGTAAGAATCGAGATTGCGGTTCGGTGTTAATAAGGATGTCATGAGCTCGGCAGAGCAAGAAAAGTGATTTGAAAGTTCAGAGTAAGCTGGTGTTATCTTCAGTGTCACCTGAGATTGATATTCGGTGGATGAGGCTTTGTAACCTGGTCATGGGTTCTTGATGTGTCTTGTTGCCTTGTGTGGAAGGTCGTGGAAGCATGACCGCGAAAATATTGTATAAGTTTGACATGTAGTCACTTGATGGATTGAAGATTTGGACTGAGTATAAAGAAGTGCAATGTTGTTTATTTGAGAAGTTATGCCTAAGAGGCGTTCAGTTCATTTGGTTGTAGATTGTGGGGTGTTTGTCCCGGCTATGATGGTTAATCTTGCATATTATGAGAGGAAGTGGGTTAATGTGGACCCAGGTAAAGCTATTAGCCTAGTTTGGTGGAGCAAGGTAGACTCGATGTTTGTGGATGGATTTAGATATGATTATGGGCTCCGTACGAGCCATGCATTTTCATTTCAGTAGAGCACTTTTCATGGAAAGGTATTAGAACAACAGATGTTGTTCCGTCTTCGTCAAATTTATGTGATCTTATGATTATGCCGTGTGAGTTGTGAAACGACTTGATAATTTCTGGTGAGTTGAGATCTCCGCGTAGTGATGATGTTATGTGAGTAGGATAGCTCTTGAGATCCAGAGTGTGTATATATATCGCACCTCAGTCGTGCTTGAGCTTTTGCACTTATCAGTCTCCCCAGGATGGTATTATGCACTTAGCGTGCTTGTGACCGATATTCGGTAATGAATAATAGTGAGCAATTCAGCTCCGTATATATTTCCTTTATGTGAGTCTTATGATGGGATCGGGTGGCACGCCGCCACGGGTATGTTATTTGGATCGGGTTGCATGCTGCAACAGTGTGATGATGAGAAGGGTTAATATATTTATTTTTCTTATGTTTTACTTCCTATTTTCTGAGAAAAGTTCATATTAGTTGCGTGAGTTGAATAGTCCCTTCCTGAGTCATTTCTTAGCTATCATGTTCGAGTTATGGCCTATTGGCGCGATGTGGTATCATGTGAGGCTGTTGGTCATGTTTGGGGTGATTTGTTGTCTGAGCAGTTCATACTAGGTGAGACGAGATTATTGGATCAGGTATCAGTGCGATAAGGTTATGTGAAGTGTATATTAAAGAACAAATACCATTATTCAGGTTCATAATGAGGTGATGATTCTAGTCAAGATAAGGTATTCAGTGATTTGTTAACTCTACAGTTGGGTATGGATTTCTACACATCTCCTCCGTTGTGGTGGTATCACCAACACTATAGCAGGATGTATACATAGGTCATGAGGTGCCTTAGGAGCATCAGATTCATAGAATTTTGGCTATTAAGGTTCAGGGAGCGTCGTTGTGGTCAGGTGGTGAATTATGCGATGCATGGTGCTAATTCGGCAAGGGTATGCAGTCATGTTCTGGTATGTCATGTAATAGTTGATACGGTGGTTATATATTGGAACTAGGCCTGATAGAGAATTCAAGTATTGGAACTAGGTTCTGAGCTTATTATATGGATAAAAGGAGAAATATTCAGATTTGATCAAGCTAATGTACTCAACTGGGTTCTGGTAGCACGAGCAGGTGCTCGAAGTGTTAAACAGTGATTTCAGATAACTCCAGAGCAGTTCTTAGCAAGTTCGAGGACGAACGTCTGTCTAAGTGGGGGATAATGTAACGACCCGACCGGTTGTTTTTGAGCTCTAGCACGTCGTTCAACGGTTTGAGGCCGTGAGCAGCTTTGTTTCAGGTATTACGACCCGTGGGCGTGGTCGGAATTGAATTTCGGGAAGTTTAGAGTTAATTTGGAAAGAAAATTCTCATTTTAGAAGCCTTAAGTTGGAAGAATCAATTAAGATTGGAATTGTGAGTAAACGACCTCAGAATCAGGATTTGAAGGTTCCTGCAGGTTCGTATGATCATTTCGGACTTGGGCGTATGCCCGGATCGGGTTTTGGATAACCCAGGAGAGTTTTGGTGCATATTGTGGAAGTTAGCATTTTAGAAGAATTTCAGAAATTTGGGCTTGAAGTGCATTCCTGAGTTATTGATGTATGTTTGGGATTCCGAGTCTGGGAATAGCTTTGTATGGTGATTCTGGAGTTGGGAGTGCGATCGGAAGTTAATTTGGATGTCCGTAGGTCATTTTGAAGTCATTTGGCTAAAGATAGGAATTTGAAGTTTTTTGGAGAAGTCTGACCGGTGAAAATTTTGATATCGGGGTCAGAATACGATTCAGGAAGTTGGACGAGGTCCGTAATGTCGAATATGACTTGTGTGCAAAATTTGAGGTCAATCGGACGTGATTTGATAGGTTTCGGCATCGGATGTAGAAATTGGAAATTTCTAAGTTCGTAAAGTTGGAATTTGGGAGTGATTCATGGTTTCGATGTTGTTTGATGTGATCTGAGGCGTCGAGAAAGTCCGCATTATGTTTTGGAATAGGTTGGTATAATTGGACGGGGTCTCAGGGGCCTCGGGTGGATTTCGGTTGGCTAACGGATCAAGATTTGAAGTTTGAAGAAGGCTGGAATTGCTGTCATCTGGTATGACCGCACCTACGAGGTTTTGGCCGCAGGTGCAGAACCCCGGGGGAGGCTATGGCACCACAGGTGCGAAGAATAGATGGTCCGGCTGGGAGCACAGGTGTGATGGTATTTCTGCACCTACGAGGTCGCAGATGCGGGTTGTGGGGCGCATGTGTGATTTTGGGCTGGAGCTGAGGAAGCTGCAGGTGCGGGAGATTGGTCGCACCTGCGGGAGCGCAGGTGCGGAGGAAGGATCACATGTGCGGAATCGAGACTGTGCAGAATGTTTTAAAACCGGGGTTGTTGGCCATTTCTTCAATTCTTCTTTGGGTTGGTCGATCTTAGGAGGCTTCAAGGAGAGGATTTCTTCATGCAATGTCAAGATAAGTAATTTCTTCATGTTTTCAAAGTTAAATACAAGTATATGCATGGAATTACACATGGAAATTGGTAAGAAATTGGGAAATCTTAAGGAAACATAGAAATGGTAGTTTGGCTTTTTAGCCACGAAATTGAGCATGGAATGTAGAGTAAATTGTATAATTGAACTAGTGGAGCTATGGCTAGATTATATCTTCGAGAAATTTCGGATTCCGGGCACGTGAGCTCGAGGGCATTTTGGTCAATTCACCGAGGGGAGTTGGGAAAGTATGTAATTTGAATTTGTTGTGAGTATTAGGATGAATTTTCATTGCTTTGCCGTTATGTGGTAGTTTTGGGGCGTTTTGCATCCATGGGAGTCGTCAGAAGGGCTTGGAAGCCGGTTATGGGACTTTAGAGCGAGGTAAGTCTCCTTTCTAACTTTGTGAGGGGGATTTATCCCCTAGGTGAACTAATTAAGTATGTGTTACTATCTGCGGGGGCTACGTATGCACGAGGTGATGAGAGTCCGTGCATAGCTACTAGTATGCCATGTCCGGGTAGCCTAGGACCCACTAGCATGCCTTACCTGTTGTACCTGTGATCTTGTTTGTGATATTAGACTACTAATATAATCAAAACTGTAATTGAATGACTAAGGAAGATTAGAGTTATTTTCTAAATCATCTAAAAAGAGAATTGATTTCCTTCGCTGGCAATTGCATTTCCGGATAAGTTTGTATTATTAAACATTATAAAAACTTGGCAAGTCAATTTCGAAAAAGGGATTTAAATACTATTTTATGGTTTTTAAAAGAGAAATCTGTCATTTGCTTGGTTGCTTGTTCTCCCGACGTATTCGGGGTGGACTGTTGATTGTGCATGACTGCACCACTTCGCAATTTACATTCCGCGAGCGGAGTGTTATTTCCTCCTCTCTCATGGAGCGGGCCGTACGCCACGGCGAGATTGAAAGAAATATTATGGTTCGGGCCGTTCGACCCTCGACAGTGCACAGAGATGATTAATATGATGGCTCAGGCCGGTTGTCCCTATCCCGTATGCGCATGCTAAATTGTTAAATGTTTTTCATGATTTTTGAAGCGATAAGATATTTGGGGGAAAATAAAGAAGTAATTGTTGATTTTGATATTTGGGGGAAAACAAAGAGGAAATTGTTTATTTAAGATATTTGGGAAAATAATGAGAAAGTGGTAACTATTTGTTTACTTCCAGTATTTACTTGGATTTCAGTGCCTTATGTATATGCTGCTTTACTACCTTTACATGCCTATCGTGTTCATCTTATACTGTTAATTAATTTGCTGTCCCTTAGTGAGTGTCTAATTCGACCTCTCGTCACTACCTCTGTGAGGTTAGGCGGGCGACTTACTCAGTACACGTTGTTTTTGTACTTCTGCTACACTTGCTGTGGATTTTATTGCATAGGTACTTTCATAGCAATGTGGAAGAGAGACTTAGGCGAGTTGCATCATCCGGATGCGATCCGCAGCTGACAGAGTTTCCCTCGTTCTGTATTTGTTTTCATTTTAAATTTCCTAATCCAATTTGTATGTCGGACATGCTTTGTGATGATTGTATTAATTCTTAGAAATTGCTCATGTACTTGTGACACCGGGTTCTGGGATGTGTTGGGATATGTTTGCTAAAATGGAATATTCAAACCATTGTTTTACCTGACAGATTTTATTTAGCTAACATTTAATAAGGTGAAGGGAAATGTTTAAAACCGAAAATTTATTTCGATTAATTAATGATTGGCTTGCCTGACAATGATGTCCGGCGCCATCACGACCTTAGGGATTTTGGGTCGTGACAATAATTGTAGCTACGCAGGGACTCTCGTCACTTTGTGCGAGCGTAGCCCCCCGCAAGTAAAGACATGCAATTATTTATAATCACCTATGGTGACGATTCCCTCTTACAAGGTTAGAAAGGAGACTCACCTAGTGTCGAGCCTATTTTCCAGTTCAAGAATGTGCCCGAAACTCCAAACTCGTCGCCCAAGGACTCGAAACTAGCCAAATATTGCATAAATGAATTAATTTATACTCAAGAGTATGAAATTTCCCTATTTAAGTGATTACTTCAACTTAAATTATAAAATCCCAAAATACACCCCTGGGCCCAAATGCTCGGATTCCGGAAATTTTCGAAGGAAGCACTCACCCATAGCCTAAGGATCAACATTATATAGTTTTTGGATGATTCCATAATGATCTCCTCGGTAATTCTCATTTTCATAAAACCCTAGGTTTTTACTCTAACCCATGATTTATACTAATTTAGTATGTTAATCTACCTACAAATTCAAGTATTTAAGCTAAATTATAGTAGGAATTACTTACCTTATAGTAGCTGGTCGGATATCTTCTTGTGAGCCCTCAAAATCGCCAATGGAGGAAAAGAAATGGTGAAAAATGGCTAAATCCCGTGTTTTAAAAGAACCTCACTTCCTACAGGCTTTTCGCACTTGTGGCTTGAGGATCGCACCTGTGGTCTCGCATATGCGGAAATGGGAAAGATGGGCCTGACTTCGCACCTGCGGAGCGGAGTCCGCACATGTGGCTCCGCTTCTGTGGAAAGTAAGCCGCACTTGCGAAAATTGGAAACCTCACCTGTGGGTCGCACCTGCGAGGCATGGACCGCAAAAGCAGTCTCGCACCTGCGGCTAGCCCTCCGCAGGTGCGGTCGCACCAGATCTAGTGCACCAGCAATCATTTTTGCTGGTTTTTGGCCTCGCTCGATGCCCGAATGGCATCTTGGCCCATCCGAGCCCCCGTCCAAATATACCAAAAAGTCCCAAATCATAATACGGACTTACTCAAGCCTTCGGAACGCCCAAAACAATGCTAAAACTACAAATCACACCCCAAAATTTATAGAATCAAACTTAAGAACTTCAAGTTCTAGATTTGATATAAATGCGCCGAACCTACTTATACTACTCGGAATGACACCAAATTTTGCGAGCAAGTCATAAATGACATGACTAAACTATTACCGATCTCGAAATTCTATTCGCACCTCGATAACAACGTTCCAAACCACAATTTGAACTTAAGGAAACTCTTATTTCACTATTTGGTGCCGAAACACTCCCGGTCATCCAAAACCGTTCCGAACATACACCCAAGTCTGAAATCATCATACGATCCTACCGGAACCTTCGAATCTCGATTCCGAGGTCGTTTACTCAAAATGTTGACCGAAGTCAAACTTGGCCTTAAAAGCCAACCTTAAGGAATTAAGTGTTCCTACACTACTCTAAACCCGTCCCCGCAAGTCATAAATCAGTAAAAGCAACAACGGGAAGTTTCATTTAGGGGCACGGGGTTCTAGAACACAAAATGACTAGTTGGGTCGTTATAAAATGTTTCAACCACACCAATGTTTGTGTGGTACAATCCAGAAGAAAATGGGGGTAATTTTTCATGCACAGATTTTTTCCCCGCTTTTATTGTAGTAATATAAAGTATTCAACCTTTTATTCGTCAGAGGTCTCAACATGGTAGCCATTTTGGCGAATAGCTTTGAAACTCAACAAGTTTCTTTGAGACTTACTACAATACAATGCATTATCAATAGTTAATATCGTTCCTCCTGGTAGTAATAAGGCCGCTCTTCCAGAGCCCTCAATTAACTTTGTACTACCAGATATTGTATTAAATATGCCTTTTTCATAACCAAATAAGAGAAAAATTTCTTTTCTCTTACTATTGTGTGAGTTGTAGAACTATCCAAAAGACATAAATCTTCATTACTCATCTTGGATCCAATTGAAGACTGGGAAATTTTATTTTCTTCATAAAAATAAAAAATAAAAGTACACCATGAGAAGTACGGGAAAACTAACAATAATACATGCCAACTTAAGTACTACTTGAACATAAAAACAACTTTAAAACGAGAGAAAAAAAATACTGAAAATAAAAATAACAACATAATTGCATTCCCTAGTTTAACGATAAAACTTTAGTTTTGATCTCCAAAGAAGTCTTCAACTTCTAAATGAGTAAGATCACCGAGGCCTTCAAAATCATCCATCATTCAAAGAAAGATTTGCCTTAACATTGTCATCATTTTTGTTTGAAGGTCCTGCCTCAAAATCATTTTTAAAGGTCAAGTGAAACTCCATTGGCGCATTAGCAGAAGATGCTCCAACATTATTTGCCTTTCTTTTGATGTAGTTTTGATAAATCCTGACAAAATGCTCAGGTGCACGACATTCAATTTTCCAATTATCTTTCATGCCACAGCGGTGGCAGTTACCGCTTTTGCCTCTTGAAGGATTGTTTGGAGAACCCATATTGTTCTCTTGTTTGCCGTGACCACCACGATAATGACTATTATATCGTCTCTTACCATTGCCATGAACACGTACATTCATATGTCCATGATTATCATTCTGTCTTTTTTCATACTTTTCACGTCTAGCTGCCATATTCGCTTAAGGAAGTGGAGCTGACCCTGTGCGACTAGCTTCATGATTTTTCAGCAAAAGGGTATTATGTTGCTCAGCCATCAGAAGGCATGAGATCAATTCAGAATACTTTTTAAAACCCCTTTCACGGTATTGTTGTTGTAGTACCATAGTTGAGGCATGAAAATTCGTAAGAGTCTTTTCCAACAAATCCTCATCATTCATAACATCCCCACATAATTTCAACTGGGAAGTTATTCGAAATATAGCAGAGTTATAATCACTTACGGTCTTAAAATCTTGCAACCGTAAGTGCATCCACTCATATCGAGCCCTTGGAAATAGCGTAGCCTTAAGGTGATCATACCTTTCCTTCAGGCCAGACCACAATTCAAGTGGATCTTTTACTGTTAAATATTCAATCTTCTAACCTTCATCCAAATGATGACGAAGGAAAATCATGGCCTTCACTTTGTCCTGGCTCGATGCCTCATTACCCTGAGTAATGGTGTCACCAAGGCCTTTAGCGGCTAAGTGAATCTTAACATCGAGAACCCATGATATCTAATTCTTTCCAGAAATGTCAAGTGCCACAAACTCAAGATTTGACAAATTCGACATAGTGAAAACTATCAAAGAAGATAAATAATTAGAAATCATTAGGATAGTAGTGTAAAGAATCTTAAAAATTGACATAATATCAAATTTGTGATCTATATACACTAAAGTGATAATTACATAGAAAATAATATTATTATTTTTTTCTTCAAATTATTAGTATATCTTTGATGTTAACTAGAACAAAAATGTCTTTTTAACTTTAACACAATTTCAAATGCCAACATAAAATACGTATTTTTCTATCAATTAATTATACTAACATGAAAATTAGCAATTTTCACATAACAATCATGCAATTAACTTAAAATAAAGAAACATAGAATTCTTTATTTTTACACATATATAGAGATGTGAGAAATTATGAAATTACATATTAAAGACACTAATCATGAAATCAAAATATAGATGAAGAAAACAAAATAAACAAATATACCTGAACAATGAAAAGAGCTCAACTTCGTGCTGATAACATATTAAGAAATGTCGCTCAAAGTAACAATATAAGACAAGAAGACAAGTAGAATAAGATAAGAAGAGATAACTTTCTTATTTCATCAAGTGTTCAAGTGTATCTCATATCACATTTCATGCCTCTATTTATACTATTACTTTGTAGGTTACAAAAGGATTGTCTTAAACATGACATTAACCTTTGAGTTCATGGGGGAAGATAATGGGGAGAGGTTATGGATGTGTGGGAGTTACAATCATAAAAGTGACAAGTAGTGGGAGTAGTGGACATCCACATTTACTAAAGATTTTAACAGTTTTTGGTTTATGATGCATGTAGTTGTGTACGGTCAAAATCGGGCACGTAAGATTTTATGGGCTCGATGGCCTGCCTCGACGTTAAGCTCATATCGAAGCGAGCTCGAGCTCGAAGACACAAACATCTAAGGATCAAAATTGGTCAAGACCAACATCGAGCAACGGAATGGCGAGATATCAGTGATCGTCCACAAATCTCGGCGGGAATCTCGGAACCGACATAACCGCTAATGATTATTGATATCAATCAATGAATTTATTTCTGAATTTAGAGTTATACCTTATTTAGGTTTTGTCTACTATATAAAGAGGAACACTATTCATTTGTTAGCATAGACACTTACTGTCACGACCCAAATTTCTCTCCTTTGGGTATCGTGACGACACCTAGTCTTAAGGGCTAGGTAAGCCTAATGTTAAATAAAACATAAATATTAATATCAAAACTTTTAGATGCTTTTTTGAGATAACTCTCTATATATTGCACATCTTCCCGAAACCCGGCGAGTACAAGTCATAAGCTTTAATGAATTTACACTAAGACTTCTAATTACCACTACTCGGATATAAGTACAATAATGTATGAACAAAATGTAAGACGGGGACTCTGAAACCGCGAACGCTAATGCGATTTTACCGTGAGTCTCCACAACAGCAACCGCGCTGCTAACGATCAATCGACCGGCTATGCAAATCCTGGAATCTACACAAAAATGTGCAGAAGAGTAGTATGAGAACACCACAGCGGTGCCCAGTAAGTATCAAGACTAACCTCGGTGAAGTAGTGACGAGGACTAGTCAAGACACCCACTGGTCCGATAAATTAAACATGTATGATTATAGGGATGATAGAACATGACTCTATCTAATGACTACTATAACGACCCGATCAGTCGTTTTGAGAGTTCGCACCTCGATCCCCTAATAACTCCTTATACCATGTCTATTTATGTTATTGAAACTTGTCGGAGCATTGAGTGGTAAAATTCGGAGTGATTTTGGACACATAGTACTTAAATGTGGATTTTAGCCTTTGAAATCAGGCTGTAGTTAGAGCTGTGTGAAGACGGATCCAGAATGGAACTCCGTTAGCTCGTTGGGTGATTCCGGGGTTAGGAGCGTGTTTGGAATGTGTTTTCGAGGTCGGTTGTAGATTTAGGCTTGAATTGGCGAAAGTTAGAATTTCGGTGATTTCGGCCGATAGGTGAAATTTTGATATCGAACTCGGAATGGAATTCCAAAAGTGACAACAGGTCCGTAAAGTCATTTATGACATGTGTGCAAAATTTGAGGTCATTCGGATGAGTTTTGACGTGTTTCAACATCGGATGTGAATTTTGGAAATGTCATAAGTTCTTAGGCTTGAATCCATGCATAATTGATTGTTTTGATGTTATGATATATGTTTTGAAGGCTCGACTAAGTTTAAATGAAGTATTAGGACTGGTTGGTAAGTTTGGTTGAGGTTCCGGGGGTCTCAGGGGTGTTTCGGAGGCTCAACGGGTGATTTTGGAACTTGGAACACAGCTGAACCATTTCTGGTTCTGGTGTTCCGCACCTGCGGATGAGGAGTCGCAGGCGCGGACACGTAGGTGCGGAGTTGGGGTTCGCATATGAGGAATTTAGGCAGGGGCTGCCAGTGGTCGCAGGTGCGTTCTGTGTTCCGCTGGTGCGGGACCACAGATGCGGCCAAGTGACCGCAGGTGCAGCCCCAACCCTGTTAAGTGACTTTCCGCACCTGCGATGGATTTTATGCAGGTGCGGTACCGCAGGTGCGGTCCAAGAGTCGCATGTGCTGTATCCCTGGGCTGTTTATACAAAATTCCGTGGGTTTGAAATTCATAACTCCAAAAACGATTTAGGGCTCGGGTTTTGGCGATTTTCAGTGGGTTTTGAAGAGGAGATTCATAGGTAATATTTCCTAACCTTAATTCACTTGTATACCATTAATCTCTATCAATTTCCTCAATATAATCAATGAATTTTGATGAAAAACCATGAAATAGGGATGAAACTTCCCCAAGTAGAAATATGAGGATTTAAGGAGATTTAGACATCGGATTTGGATGATTCTTGTTCGAGTAAGTTCGTGAGTGAATGGGTGTTCGAAATTTGTAAATTTTATCCATTTTCGAGACATGGTCTCGGGGGACTTTTTGGCCGAATTTCCTAATTTCGCATATTAGCTTCGAACATATTAGTATTTTGTTTCCTTGAAATGATATTTACACTATATAATCGAATTGGATAGATTTGGGCCACCCGGATTTCAATACTCATGGCAAAAGCGTGGTATTGAGTTGATTAGCACAGTCAAGGTAAGTGGCTTGCCATAATCTATGTTGGGGACTTTCCCTTAGGCATTTTTATACTGATTTGTTACGTGGACACCGTGTACGTGAGGTGATGAGTGCGTACACGGGTCATTGTTGCTAAAATTCCACTTTTCCTTCCATGCAATCCCTCATTTTCATTCCTTATTATTGTTTCCTATCTTAACTGAGTAGTTAGCTTAAGAATAAGCATGCCTACCTGTCCTTACTTGATTTCCTCTTATTTGCTACTAGTTGCACCATGCTTAGGTAGTTTTACTTTATTCTTGCTTGTTGTTTTTCCTGAACTGTTTAATTAAGCCGTATCCGACATACTTCTGCATTGCATATTTAAATTGGGACTACAGACCAAGATCCGGGAGCTTTCTCCCTGTACTGCATTGCATATTTAAATTGGGACAACGGATGGAGATCCGGGAGCTTTCCCCCTGTACTGCATAGCATATTTAAATTGGGACTACAGACCAAGATCCGGGAGCTTTCTCCCTGTACTGCATTGCATATTTAAATTGGGACAACGGATGGAGATCCGGGAGCTTTCCCCCTGTACTGCATAGCATATTTAAATTGGGACTACAGACTGAGATACGAGAGCTTTACCCTTGTACTGCATTTCATATTTACTGTTGAAATATGTTGTGCTGAGCCGAGGGCTCTCATACTGTTATTAATTCTTCCAATTTCCATTAATCCTGTTTATCATTTCTCATCTATATTTCATTGTTTAAATTTATAACTGACTTGATATAAAACCTAGAGCCTCAACCTGACCTCGTCACTACTTGAGTAGGGTTAGGCTTTGCACTTACTGAGTACCGAATGTGGAGTACTCATGCCCTTTCCTGCGCATGTTTTTCCCATGTACAGATCCACGTACCAGCACACAGTACTGTGGCAAGGAGTACCCTAGTAGCTGTTCAGGAGACCGCGAGGTAATTCTGCCGCGTCCGCAAAATCTCATGAGTCCCTTTCCACTCCAGTATAGATATAGGAGATATATAGATACCTTTTCCTTATTCCTTTGTATAGAGCTACAATATTTCAGAGTTTGTGACTTTGTGACGTTCCAGGTTTTGGGAAAGAAAAACTGTAAAGGCCGAGCGGCAAAGATTTATAGTATTGCTTCTTCTTTACTGTTTCTATTATTGTTTTGTCTTATTTTACGCAAATTTTAGGCTTACCTAGTCGTAGAGACTAGGTGCCGTCATGAGACCGTTTAGAGGGTAATTCGGGTCGTGACAAGTTGGTATCAGAGAGTCTAGGTTCATAGGAGCCACAAGTCACAAGCCGGTTTATTAGAGTCTCGCAGATCGGTGCGGAGACGTCCGTATCTATCTTTGAGAGGCTATGTAACTGTTATGAACAATCAAGTTCTTTGGAATTCCTTATCGTGCTAGTTTCTGTCATCAAATTCTTAAACTCTATTCTATTCTTTTTTGCAGATGGTTCGTACCCGTACCGGACGTACTGATGACCAGGCACCCAAGCCCCCAGTCGGAGCCACCAGAGTCAGGGGCCGGGGCAGAGGACGAGCACGTGGTGCAGCCCGAGCACAGGCTAGAGCAGAGGCAGAAAAGCCCCCAGCAGCCATAGTTAGAGGGGCACAGGAGGTCCCTAGTGTTACTCCAGCCCTCCAGGAGACATTGGCTCAGTTCTTGAGTGCCTTTAGTACTCTGTCTCAGGCAGGACTACTTCCGATAGCTCCAGCTATATTCCAGGCCGGGGGAGGGACATAGACTCCCGCAGCCCATACTCCTGAGTAGAGGGTTCATATTGGGTAGGTTCCAGAGTACATTCCTATTCCCCCAGCAGCTCCAGCTCAGCATGAGGCTAGGGTAGCTATACCTGAGGCAGAGCACCTCCGACTTGAGTGGTACAATAAGTACCACCCACCTGAGTTCAACGGATTAGCTTCGGATGACGCTCTGGGTTTTCTTGAGGAGTGTCATCGCATTCTCCGCACTATGGGTATCATGGAGATGAGTGGGGTTCCTTTCACTGCTTTCCAGCCGAGGGGAGAAACTTATCAGTGGTGGCGCGCTTTTGAGCTGAGTAGTCCAGATGAGGCAGCCTCACTTACTTGGGCTCAGTTCTCCGAGATGTTTTTACTTGAGTTTGTCCCTTAGAGCCTCAGGGATGCTTGGCATGCGGTGTTTGAGAAGCTATGCTAGGGTATCATGACTGTGTCAGAGTATGCAGTTCGTTACAGTGATTTGGCTCGTCATGCACCAGCTTTGGTTATCACTGTCAGAGAGAGGCCAAGAGGTCTCGAGAGACTGGTCATTTTTTGGGAGTTCGTGCACTAGATGCACGCTATGGTAGGGGTTTTGTGAGTCACCCCATTCATTCAGCCCTTCCAGTAGCCAGTGGTATTCCAGCTCCTCCTAGACCTCAGGAGCCTTATTATGCATCACCAGTATCTCATGTGTCTCCTGCTCGAGGTGCTATCACTGGCCAGTCCAGCAGGTCAGTTCAAAGTTAGCAGTAGCCGCCACATCCTCTGAGGGGTTGTTTTGGATGTGGTGACCCTCTTCATGTGATCAGAGATTGCCCCAGAGCTAGGAGGGGTGCACCACCTCAGACTTATCAGGTTCCACGTCTTCCACCGGGTCCTCCAGCCATTCTTCCAGCCCCAACTGCTACCCCACCTTCTCAGACAGCTCGAGGTGGAGGTCGGGGAGGTCGAGGTCGCCCTAGAGGGGGAGGCCAGGCTAGATATTATGCTCTCCCAGCCCGCTCAGAGGCTGTTGCTTCAGATTCAGTCATCACAGGTATTGTCCCTATTTGTCATAGGGATGCATCCGTGTTATTTGATCCAGGTTCTACGTACTCATATGTATCTTCTTACTTTTCTTCACATTTGGGGATATCTCGGGATTCTTTGAGTTCCCTCGTATATGTTTCTATTCCTGTGGGAGATTCTCTTATTGTGGACCGCGTATATCGGTCGTGCTTGATTATTATTAGTGGTTTTGAGACCAGGGCTAACTTACTATTACTCAGCATGGTAGATTTCGATGTTATTTTAGGTATGGACTGGCTGTCTCCCTACTATGCTATTCTTGATTGTCACACCAAGACCATGACGCTGGCTATGCTAGGATTACCGAGGTTAGAGTGGAGAGGTTCCTTAGAGTATACTCCCCGCAGAGTCATTTCTTTTCTTAAGGCTAAGCGGATGGTCGAGAAGGGGTGTGAGTATTTGGCTTATGGGAGAGATGTTAGTGTTGAGACCCCTACAGTTAAGTCAGCTCCAATTGTCAGGGACTATCCTGATGTATTTCCAGCTGATCTTTCGGGTATGCCGCCCGATAGAGACATTGATTTCGGCATTGACTTGTTGCCGGGCACTCAGCCCATTTCCATTCCTCCCTATCGCATGGCTCCTCCTGAGTTGAAGGAGTTGAAAGAGCAGTTGCAGGAGTTGCTTGACAAAGGTTTCATCAGGCCCAGTGTATCAGCTTAGGGTGCTCCGGTGTTGTTTTTGGAAAAAAAGGATGGTTCGATGCATATGTGTATTGACTACCGGCAGCTGAATAAGGTGACCGTGAAAAACATGTACCCATTGCCTCGCATTGATGATCTGTTTGACCAGTTACAGGGTGCTTGGGTGTTCTCCAAGATTGATCTGCGTTCGGGTTATCATCAGTTGAAGATTCGGGAGCCAGATATCCCAAAGACTGCCTTCAGGACCAAATATGGCCACTATGAGTTCCTTGTTATGTCATTTGGGCTGACCAATGCCCCAACAACCTTCATGCACCTGATGCACAACGTATTTGGCCTTATCTTGATACTTTCATCATCGTGTTCATTGATGACATTCTGATATATTCTCGGTCCCAGGAGGATCATGAGTAGCACTTGAGGACCGTGCTTCAGACTTTGAGAGAGAAGAAGTTGTATGTCAAATTTTCTAAGTATGAATTTTGGCTTGATTCGCTGTCATTCCTAGACCATGTGGTATCTTCGGATGGGATCAAGGTAGACCCGAAGAAGGTAGAGATGGTGCATAGTTGGCCTAGACCGTCTTCAGCTACTGAGATCTGCAGTTTTCTTGGTTTGGCTGGGTATTATCGCCATTTTGTGGAGGGATTTTCATCCATTTCAGCGCCCATGACGAGACTGACCCAGAAGGGTTCCCCTTTCATATGGACTAAGGAGTGCGAGGAGAGCTTTCAAAAGCTCAAGACAGCCTTAACTACAGCTCCTGTGTTGGTATTGCCTACAGGTTCGGGGTCCTATACAGTCTATTGTGATGCTTCGAGGATTGGCCTTGGTGCGGTGTTGATGCAGGATGGTAGGGTGATTGCCTACGCGTCCAGACAGTTGAAGGCTCATGATAAAAACTTTCCAGTTCATGATCTCGAGTTGGCAGCGATTGTTCACGCCCTGAAGATATGGCGTCATTATTTATATGGTGTTCTCTGTGAGATATTCACAGATCACCGGAGTTTGCAGCACATATTCAGGCAGAAGGATCTCAATTTGCGCCAACGTAGGTGGTTGTAGTTGCTAAAGGACTATGACATCACTATACTATACCATCCGAGAAAGGCCAATGTGGTGGCCAATGCCTTGAGTTGCCGAGCGGAGAGTTTGGGGAGTTTGGCATATCTTCATGCAGCTGAGAGGCCTCTAGCCTTAGATGTTCAGTCCTTAGCCAGTCAGTTAGTGAGATTGAATCTTTCTGAGCCTTGTCGGGTGTTAGCTTGTGTGGTTGCTCGGTCTTCTCTTTATGACCGCATCAGAGAGCGCCCGTATGATGATCCCCACCTTCTGGTTCTTCAGGACAGGGTCCGGCGGGGTGATTCCAGGGACGTGACTATGGGAGATGATGGTGTGATGAGGATGCAGGGTCGGATCTGTGTGCCCAATGTGGATGGGCTTCGGGATATGATTCTGGAGGAGGCCCATAGCTTGTGGTATTCCATTCATCTGGGTACCTCGAAGATGTACCAGGATATGAGACAACACTATTGGTGGAGAAGGATGAAAAAGGATATAGTGGAGTTCGTGGCCAAGTGTCTCAACTGTCAGCAAGTCAAATATGAGCATCAGAGACCGAGAGGGTTACTTCAGCAGATTGAGCTTCCAGAGTGGAAGTGGGAGCGGATCACCATGGACTTCATGGTTGGACTTCCTCGGACTTTGAAGAAGTTCAATGCTATTTGGGTGATTGTGGATCGACTGACTAAGTCAACCAATTTCATTCCTATGTTGACTACATACTCCTCTGAGAGATTGGCAGAGATTATATCAGATAGATTGTTCGCCTCCACGGTATTCCAGTATCTATCATTTTAGACAAAGGTACACAGTTCACTTCACGGTTCTGGAGAGCCGTTTAGCAGGAGCTGGGCACCAGAGTAGAGTTGAGTACAACTTTTCACCCTCAGACGGACGGGCAATCCGAGCGCACGATTCAGATTCTCGAGGATATGCTCCGTTCCTGTGTGATAGATTTTGGAGGGTCATGGAATCGATACTTGCCTCTTGTAGAGTTTTCTTATAATAACAACTACCAGTCCAGCATTCAGATGGCGCCGTATGAGGCTTTGTATGGTAGGCGGTGCAGGTCTCCAGTGGGATGGTTTGAGCCGGGCGAGGCCTGATTGTTGGGTACAAACTTGGTTTAGGATGCCCTGGACAAGGTGAAGGTGATTCAGGAGAGACTTCGCACAGCTCAGTCCAGGCAGAAGAGTTATGCGGACTGGAAGGTTTGTGACTTGGCATTTATGGCTGGTGATCTGGTTTTGCTTCGGTATCGCCTATGAAGGGCTCATGAGATTTGGGAAGAAGGGTAAGTTGAGTCTGAGGTTCATTGGCACTTTTGAGGTGTTGCAGCGGGTTGGGGAGGTCGCTTATGAGTTGGATTTGCCTCCCAACCTAGCAGAAGTTCTTCCGGTATTCCACGTTTCCATGCTCCGAAAGTATCACGGTGATCCGACTCATGTTTTGGATTTCAGCTCAGTCCAGTTGGACAAGGATCTATCATATGTTGAAGAGCCTGTAGATATATTGGACAGACAGTCAGAAGGCTCAGGTTGAAGAATATTGCCTCAGTCAAGGTTCAGTGAAGGGGTCATTCAGTCGAGGAGGCGACTTGGGAGACCGAGCAGGATATGCGGAGTCAGTACCCTCATCTTTTCACAGCTTCAGGTATGTCTCTATACTCGTTCAAGGATGAATGATTTTCTTAAGAGGGGGAGAATGTAACGACCCGATCGGTCATTTTGAGATCTAGCGCCCCGATCCCCTAATAACTGCTTCTCCCATGTCTATTTATGTTATTGAAACTTTTCAGAGCATTGCGTAGTAAAATTTGGAGTGATTTTGGACACATAGTCCTTAAATGTGGATTTTAGCCTTTGAAATCAGGCTGTAGCTAGAGCTGTGTGAAGATGGATCCGGAATGGAATTCTGTCGACTCCGTTAGCTCCGTTGGGTGATTCCGGGGTTAGGTGCGTGTTCAAAATGTGTTTTCGAGGTCGATTGTAGATTTAAGCTTGAATTGGCGAAAGTTAGAATTTCGGCGATTTCGGCCGATAGGTGAAATTTTGATATCGGACTCGGAATGGAATTCCAAAAGCGACAACAGGTCCGTAATGTCATTTATGACATGTGTGCAAAATTTGAGGTCATTCGGATGATTTTTGACGTGTTTCAGCATCGAGTGTGAATTTTGGAAATTTCACAAGTTCTTAGGCTTGAATCCATGCATAACTGATGATTTTGATGTTATGATATGTGTTTTGAAGGCTCGACTAAGTTTGAATGAAGTATTAGGACTGGTTGGTAAGTTTGGTTGAGGTCCGGGGGGTCTCGCTGGTGTTTCGAAGGCTCAACGGGTGATTTTGGAACTTGGAACACAACTGAACCATTTCTGGTTCTGGTGTTTGGCACATGCGGATGGGGAACTGCAGGTGCGGACACGCAGGTGCGGAGTTGGGGCTCGCAGATGCGGAATTTAGGCAGGGGCTGCCAGTAGTCGCATGTGCGGTCTGTGTTCCGCAGGTATGGGACCGCAGATGCGGCTAAGTGACCGCAGGTGCGGCCCCGACCCTGTTAAGTGATTTTCCTCACCTGTGATGGATTTTCCGCAGGTGCGGTCCAAGAGTCGCAGGTGCGGTATCCCTGGGCTGTTTATACAAAATTCCGAGGGTTTGAAATTCATAACTCCAAACACGATTTAGAGCTTGGGTTTTGGCGATTTTCAGTGGGTTTCGAAGAGGAGATTCATAGGTAACGTTTCTAACCTTAATTCACTTGTATACCATTAATCTCTATCAATTTCCTCAATATAATCAATGAATTTGGATGAAAAACCATGAAATTGGGATGAAACTTTCCCAAGTAGAAATCTTAGAATTTAGGGAGATTTAGACGTCGGATTTTGATGATTCTTGTTCGAGTGAGTTCGTGAGTGAATGGGGGTTTTAAGCAGTCAAGGTAAGTGGCTTGCCTAACTCTATGTTGGGAACTTCCACTTAGGCATTTTTATACTGATTTTGTTACGTGTACGTGAGGTGACGAGTGCGTACACAGGTCATTGTTGCTAAAATTCCACTTTTCCTTCCATGCAATCACTCATTTTCATTCCTATATTACTGTTTCCTGTCTTAACTGAGTAGTTAGCTTAAGAATAAGCATGCCTGCCTGTCCTTGCTTGATTTCCTCTTATTTGCTACTAGTTGCCCCATGCTTAGGTAGTTTTACTTTATTCTTGCCTGTTGTTTTTCTTGAACTGTTTAATTAAGCCGTATCCGACATACTTCTGCATTACATATTTAAATTAGGACTATGGACCGAGATCCGGGAGCTTTCCCCCTATACTGCATTGCATATTTAAATTGGTACTACGGACCAAGATCCGGGAGCTCCCCCCTGTACTGTATTGCATATTTAAATTGGGACTACAGACGGAGATCCAGGAGCTTTCCCCTTGTACTGCATTGCATATTTACTGTTGAGATATGCTGTGCTGAGCCGAGAGCTCTCTTTTTATTATTAATTCTTCCAGTTTCCATTAATCCTATTTATCATTGCTTATCTATATTTCACTATTTAAATTTATAACCGACTTGTTTTAAAACTCAGTAGATCCTCAACCTGACCTCGTCACTACTTGACTGGGGTTAGGCTTGGCACTTACTAAGTACCGAATGTGGAGTACTCACGCCCTTTCCTGCGCATGTGTGAAGATCCATGTACCAGCACACAACACTGTAGCTAGGAGTACCCTAGTAGCTGTTCAGGAGACCGCGAGGTAATTCTGCCGCGTCCGCAAAATCTCATGAGTCCCCTTCCACTCCAGTATAGATATAGGAGATATATAGATACATTTTCCTTATTCCTTTGTATAGAGCTACAATAATTCAGAGTTTGTGACTTTGTGACGTTCCGGATTTTGGGAAAGTAAAAGCTGTAAATGCCGAGCGGCAAAAATTTATAGTATTGCTTCTTCTTTACTGTTTCTATTATTGTTTTGTCTTATTTTCCGCAAATTTTAGGCTTACCTAGTCGTAGAGACTAGGTTCCGTCACGAGACCGTTTAGAGGGTAATTCGGGTCGTGACAACTACACAATATAATTAACAAAATAACAAGTACAAAGCGGAAGGAAATATAGCAATTAACAACAGAACATCATACATACACAAAAGAATGCATGAGAACACAACCCGAAAATCGATAACCACAATGCGGTAATTAGAACAAGTAGTAATTCAGCACTGCAATAATTTTCACATCAGGCCTTAGCCAACAACTCCAATAAATGGGTCAAATCCTCGAGTGTAACCTTTCACCCGCAAGTTTATATTGAAAACTTCAAACATAATAATTTCAAATAGAAAATTTCCTTTGAAAGGGACTTCATCCGAATATATATATATGCCCTGCCGAAAGAAAATCTTTAAACGTAACTTCTTCAAGATAAACGCTTTTAAAATATACGTTGCCAATAAATGTCTTTCAAACATAGTTTTCTTCGAGATAAATGCTTTTCAAAAATAGTTTTCCAATAAATGTCTTTCAAACATAGTTTTCTTCAAGATAAATACCTTTCAAATATATCTTTCGAAATAATAGTCTTTCAAACATAATTTTCCTCAAGGTAAATGCCTTTCAACTGTACCTCTCAAATAAATATCGTTCGAACATACTTTCTTCGAGATAATCTACTGGGATTCCGTCCCGTAGTTAAGAATTAGTCATACAATACATGGGGATCTCCCGGAATACGTCCGTAGTCCCAACATAAAATATGCAGTGCTGGGGGGATCTCCCAGAATACGTCCGTAGTCCCCAATTTAAATATTGAGTAAAAGAGGATCTCCCAGAATACGTCCGTAGTCCTCAAAGTAAATATGGGATGCAACCAACAAGGATAACAACTATAACACGGCAGAATACATTGTACATTACCACAACAGGTACTAAAGCAACAAATGATAGAATGCAATGTACGACGAGCAAATCAATACAAGGACCTAAATCACAAGAGCAGTAGAACTCATTCACAAGGAATAACCACTGAAGAGAAATACTAAGCGTAAAGAAAACATCTCAACCAAGGAGAAACAAGACGTAACAACGAATCCACAGTATTCAAGTCAATAATAAGAAGCCAACACAAGTAAATAAATTCCAAATAACGGCAAGTCGGCTAATATATAGGTTATCCAATTTCCTTTTAAGGTTGAGCAAGTACGAGAGATTATTCAGCAATTCAAATAAGGGTAAGCCGCAAAAGATAATCATAACTTTACTTAATGCTAAACAATTATAGGGTGAGATAATACTAATTTCAATTAAATAGATAGTTTTTAAAAATTATAGCGTGACAATAGAAGAGTAAAATGTTCAGTTTAGTCAATTAAGATCAAGTAAGCAATAAGGTGAATCTAAAGGCAAGTAACTCTAAGCTAGGCAGGCAGATATGAAACTAGCAAGTCAGGAATGCAGTCATAACAAGTACAAGTTCATACACGAGGAATACAATAACCTAAGAACCCTAAAAGGTCAACCTTATACAAATAAGTCCGAGCACGCACTCGTTACCTCGCGTACACATACTACAATCAACATAAAAGAATCAAATCCTAAGAGGTAATTCCCCTACACAAGGTTAGCCAAGATACTTACCTCAAAGATGACAACCTGGTACTCTAAAATGGACTTCTCGGATGAAAAGGCCTCCGGATAGCTGATAACCAACTAGAACAACTTCAAAACACACATAAAACTTATAAGGAACTATTCCGGATAATATAGTTTTGATCTTTACAAAAATCTAAAAATCAACCCCCAGGCCCGCACCTAGGAACCTGTCAAATTTTACAAAATCCGAATACCCATTTGATTATGAGTTCAACCATATAAAATTACCAAATTTCGATACCATTTCGTCCCTCAAATCATGAAATTTCGGTTTGAAAATTTTCTTCAAAAACCAACATTTTTCCCAAACCCAAAACATATATTAAATGATAAAAATGAAGACAAAATCATGGAATATGTTAGCTTCTAGGTGAGGAACACTTACCCAATCGAATTTCAAGAAAAACCCATCAAGAATTGCCAAGAACCGAGCTCTAAAAATTAAAATGTGATAAAAATGGTGAAACCCTCGATTTTGGGATATATTCTGTCTGCCCAGATATTTGTTCATCGCGATCGCGGAAGAATTGATGCGATCACATAGAAGGAAAAATGGCTACCATCCAAATTGTGCTACGCGATCGCGAGAGCCACTATGTGATAGCAGAAATGGAAGAGGAAAGGCATATGGGAACGCGTAGGAAATCTGACGATCGTGAAGAGTAATAAGTATTGGCTCAAGGCCATGCTTTCTATTATACGATCCCGTAAAAAGGAGATGCGAACGCGAAGGGTGAAACGTGCAGAGCTATGCGATCATGTGTGGTTAATACGCGAAAGCAAAGTAGGAAATATGGTAGGTCGACTTTACACTACACGATCGCAACTGGGACTATGCGATCGCATAGAAGGAAAACGAGAAGACAGAACATCAGTGAAAAATAGAAGGGAATTGACCCGAAGCCCATTCAAAACAAACTCGAGACCCCCGAAACACCGTTTAAACACACAAACAAGTCATATAACCTAACACAGACTCACTCGAGGTTTCAAATCACATTAAACAACACCAAAATGATGAATCAAACCAAAAATCAAACTTATGAACTTTCAAATCTTCAAATATCTCAACTCGTGCTGAAAACTATCACTTCAACCCGGAATGATGCAGAATTTCGCAGACAAGTCCCAATTGACATCCCGGAGCTACTCCAACTCTCGAAATCGCATTCTGACCCTGATATCCCAAAAAGTCAACTGTGGTCAAACATATCCATTTCCCAAACTTCAAATTTTCTAACTTTCACCGAATTACCTCAAATCACTCTACGGACCTCCAAAACCAATTCAGGACGCGCGCCTAAGTCTAAAATCACCATACGAACCCGTTGACATTACCCAAAACTCATTCCGGAGCCATTAACACAAAAGTCAAACCTCCGGTCAAATTCCATCTCTTAAGCTTCCAAAACTAAAATCCTTCTTCCAATTCGACTCCGAATCATCCGGTAACTGAATCCAACCATGCACGCAGGGCAATATACAAAATGTGAAACTATTCAAGACCTTACGTCACCGAACGAAGCTTAAATTCTCAAAACGAACGGCCGGGTCGTTACATTCTCCCCCTCTTAAAACAAACGTTCATCCTCGAACGTGCCAAGTTTTACCTCGAACTCATCCAATCACTAAAAGCACACTTCCAACACACACCCGCGGGTGATCCCACGTCTCCCCAATCCACATAAGCCTGATGACACAATCACAACTAAAATTTAACCTTCCTATCACTACCGATAAGCCTCATACCTCAATTTCTCACATTCTACTCATTTCTAAAAGACCCGATTCTACATCCATATCCTACATCAGCCTCAACCAACTGCATCAAATCATGACTACACCCACAAAAGGTAAGACCACACAATATAACACACCACCTATAGGCTCGTAATAACACTTTTGATCACAATAGCTGCCTGTAATCAATCCAGCACTAGCGATTAGCCTCACATCTGAAGGAACTCTGTTTCCAAGCCCCATAATACTGATACTGATGCAATAAACACGAAGACCTCATTACTAGACACCCGAATCACCAAGCCACAACTAATACCACCAGGCACACACCCCGCAAGCTGAAACTCAAGAAGCACAAACGAAAAGGACTGAACATGAAAAGAGAAACACATAAGGGAACTATCAAACAAGCTCAACAGACACTACTCTCTATCAGTACTGACCCACAACCGATATAATAAGGAAAGAATGAAAACATATAAACAAATCATAAGGATCCCATCCTGATAAAATTTCCACCGCGGTACTCATCCCGGTCCAAACATATCGAATCACAAAAGATCACGAGGTTCTCGCCCTCATCTCTAAATCATATACCGAATATATATCATATCAATTGAAATATCCCACTAACTCATATCTGCCAATAAAATCTAACGCTCACTTAACTCACATCTCGATAGAGTATCAAGTCACCGCTCGTAAACCAAATACTTAGGAAAAATCACATTAAGCCTATCATGACGATAACAAGGACTCACTTCTAATCTCACCACTTTCAATGATGAATAAAACAACAATAGACACGGGTCACCACTCATATAATCTCCCAACAGGAGAAAACATGAAATAGAGTGCAAAGCATGAAACTCACTCATAAATGAAGCGACAAATAAGGGATTCGTACCGACTAGTATAACTATAATGAAATACAAATGGTGCCCCTCTATAACAGATCAAAACATACCTGTATGATAATATCTGGCACAACGGCCTCCAGCCTACTTTACGAAACACATCAACTGGCCGAGCCTCCCCTTCTGGGGCGCCCTCTACTCACCTGAATACCCTGCTGTGACGCACCTGTCCGAATCCTGGGACAATTCTCACCATGTGACGGGTATCTTCATACTCAAAACAACCTCTCTGCTGATATGGCTGTGGAAACTGTGCAATACGAGTACTCTGAGACCCATGAGTACCTGAAACCCCATGCGAATCCGGTAATGCAAACTGAACTGGCTGACCCACAAAACCTCTACCGTGTCGTACTGCCACGACCCCAAATCCTAACCGGCCGTGATGGTGCCTATCGTGGAACTAGGCTAGCCGACTACCGCATGTTTGCAATTTCTTTTGAAAATCCTATTTAAGTTTCAAGCATTTCATAACAATATACAGAAATTTACTTAATATAATAGGCCAATTTTCATACAGTACTTCCATCCCCAAAACCCGGAGCCAACATGTCATGAGCATCTAGCGAAATAACCCAAAATAAACTATTATAGTACAAAACTCCGAATCAAGCTAAATACAACAGGAAGGGAAAACAAAGACGCTGCAAACGCTGAACAGCTACCTCTATATCTCACGATCCGGCTCCGCTGCGATATAAAAGCTAATGCTCGATATCCGCTCCTGAATCTGCACACAGAGGTGCAGGGAGTAATGTGAGTACGCCAACTCAGTAGTATTGGAAATAAATCAAGTCTAAGTAGCAAGGAAAAACTTAAAAATCAATGCCATCAAGTCACAATATACACAACCTTACTTTCCAATAGTATAACATAGATATACAAATCATCATGTCTTAAAAATCAACTTCATAAAACTCCTGTAAATAATGCACATTTTTAACAATTTTAAAACAAAGGATTTGGTATGCAATGAAAGTAGACAATCATAGTAGCCCCTGGGGCAAAACATGTTTCATAATCAGCCCCTCGGGCATGCCTCACAATCCCTCAACACCTCACAATCACTCAGCACCTCACAGTCACTCAAGCCTCCCAATCGTTCTTTACTCGCACTCGGTGCGCTCACTGGGGGTGTGTACAGACTTCGGAGGGGCTCCTTCAGCCCAAGCGCTAATATCACTCAGCACCTCACCATCACTCTTGGCCCTCGGCCACACTCGATGGAACCACTCGAAAAGCCCCTCGGGCGAAGTAGTAAAACAGGGTACTCGACCTGAAAACATCATTTTAATGCTCATGTAGTGTAAATAAAGCTGAGTTTCAATTAAAACAATATGCACAATGTTGCTGAGTAAATGATCAACAACTAGTAAGGTAAACAACAGTAATAAGCCCTCAAAGGGGTCTAAACAGATCGACATGAGGCCCCAAACACGGCTTATAGCTCAAATATTTCACAAATCTGTAGAACATAATTTAACATAAGGTTTTGAGTAAATATGCAACTCATTAGTCTCCGCGGAGAGGACCTAGTCCAATCCAAAATAAGTACGCGCCACATGTTCGTCATCCGACATGTGCGCCATTCCAAATTCATTGAGAAAATAATGCAGTCTGGGATTCCATACCCTTAGGACAAGATTTAAGACCATTACTTACCTTTATCGGGCTACAACGCTAGTCCGCTATGCCTTTGCCCATCAAATTGGCTCCCGATTGCTCCAAATCTGGCCAAAACCAGTTAACATTATCAATATATACTCAAGGAACACAACCCAATCGAAAATTATCAATTTAATAAAAAATCTCGAAATTTGGCCAAGCCCGAGCCCCAGGCCCACATCTCGAAATTCAAATTTGTTTTACATCACTAGAAACCTCGTCCTCCCACGATTCTACTCATACCGAAATCATCAAATTCGGATCACAATTGCCTATCCAAAACCTCAAAAGAATTTCCAATTCTCCACCCCCTTCTTCCCAACCTTTTCCTACTCAAACCCTTAAATTTTCAAGCCTAATCCGAACATAATAGCATATGAACGATATTAGCAACCAAAGAACTCACCTTTGCTGAAGAATCTTGAATTTCCTTCTCTAAATCTCCTTCAAAGGACTCCTCCCGCATGCAATTTGATGAAAAATAAGAAATTTTGCGGAGGGTCCCTTTTTATACTGGTTCTGCCCAGTCATTTCCGCTCCTGGGGACAATTGGCCGTAGCTGCGGTCCCAGGTGCGCACATGCGAAAACTCACTTAACGGGCCAATCCCACGCCTGCGACCATTTCTCCGCAGGTGTGATGCTTCTTCCGCACCAGCGACATCGCATGTGCGACAAATTCCTCGCACCTGTGGACCACTCCCCACTCAACCGAATCTCGCACCTGCGGAGCCCAGTCCGCTCCTGCGGAACCGCCCTGCGGCTCCCTATCCGCAGGTGCGAAAACATCAGCAATAGCAAATTTACCAAAGTCACTCCAAACTTCTCGTCAACCATCCGAAATCAATCTCGAGGCCCTCGGGACCTCTACCAAACATACCAACATATCCCATAACATCTTTCAAACTTAGTCGAGCCTTCAAAATACCAAAAACAACACGAAAACACCAAATTTACATCAAATTCAAGCCTAAGAACTTTTAAACTTCTAAATTTCGCCAACTACGCCGAAACCAACCAAAACATCTCCGATTGACCTGAAATTTTGCAGACATATCCNCTCCGCATTCCGAGGTCTTTTACCAATAAGTCAACTCTCAGTTTACTTTCTCAACTATTAGGCTACTTTAAAAGGATAAATGCATAAACTCTCACCATAACCACTCCGGACCCAAACCAACTGATCCAACACATCAAAAACAGGATAGCGATATATAACAAATGCAGAAATAGGGGAAACGGGGTAAATCTCACGGAACGACCGGCCGGGTCGTTACATCCTCCCCCTCTTAAACAAACGTTCGTCTTCGAACGGGTCTAGAAACATACCTGGAGTCTCAAATAAGTGAGGATATCTGTCCCGCATTTCCTGCTTGGTCTCCCAGGTGGCATCCTCCACCGACTTCCCTCTCCACTGAACCTTTACTGAAACTCTATCCTTAGACCTCAGCTTCCTGACCTCTCGACCCAAAATAGCCACTGGCTCTACCTCATATGACATATCACCCTCGAGCTAAACCGTGCTGAAGTCCAAAACATGGGAAGGGTCACCAACATACTTCTAGAGCATCAAAACATGGAATACGAGATGAATACTCGATAAACTGGGAGGCATAGCAAGCCTATAAGCCACCTCCCCAACCCTCTGAAGTACCTCAAATGGCCCAATGAACCTGGGACTCAGCTTCCCTCTCTTCCCGAATCACATAACACCCTTCATGGGTGACAACTTCAGAAACACCTTATCCCCAACCATGAAAGACACATCTCAGATCTTCCAGTCCGCATAACTCTTCTGCCTAGACTGCGCCGTGCGAGGCCGCTCCTGGATCAACTTTGCCTTACTCAAATCATCCTGAACCAAGTCTGTGCCCAATAACCTAGCCTCGCCCGACTCAAACCAACCAACCGGAGACCTACACCTCGTACCATACAAAGCCTCATACAGAGCCATCTGAATACTCGACTGATAGCTGTTATTATATGCAAACTCCGCTAGTGGAAAAAACTGATCCCATGAACCACCAAAGTCAATCACACAAGCGCGCAACATATCTTCCAAAATCTGAATGGTACGCTCCGACTGCCCGTCGGTCTGAGGATGAAATGCTGTGCTTAACTCAACCTGAGTACCCAACTCTCTCTGCACGGCTCTCTAAAACTGAGATGTGAACTGAGTGCCTCTGTCGGAAATGATAGAAACTGGAACCCCATGCAATCGGACAATCTCCCTGATATAAATCTCAGCTAACCTCTCCGATGAATACGTAGTACCAACAGGAATGAAGTGCGCGAACTTGGTCAGCCGATCCACAATAACCCATATAGCATCAAACCTCCTCGAAGTCCGTAGGAGTCCAACTACGAAGTCCATAGTGATTCGCTCCCACTTCCACTTTGGAATATCAAACCTCTGAAGCAATCCACCAGGTCTCTGGTGCTCATACTTGACCTGCTGACAGTTGAGACACCGAGCCACAAACTCCACAACATCCTTCTTCATTCTCCTCCACCAATAATGCTGTCTCAAATCCTGATACATATTCGCGGCACCCGGATGGATGGAATACCGAGAACTATGAGTATCTGCTAGAATTAAATCTCGAAGCCCATCTACATTGGGCACGCAAATCCGGACCTGCATCCTCATGACCCCATCATCACCAATAACCACATCCCTAGCATCACCGTGACGGATCCGGCTCTGAAGAACAAGTAAATGTGGATCATCATACTGGAGTGCTCTAATCTGATCGTAAGGATAAGACCTCGAGGCTACACAAGCCAACACCCGCAGGGGATCTAATAGATCCAATCTCACCAAATGACCTGCTAAGGCCTGAACATCAAGAGCTAAAGGCCGCTCTACTACTGGAAGGTAAGATAAACTCCCAAACTCTCTGCTCTGCGACTCAAGGCATCGGCCACTACATTGGCCTTCCCTGGATGATATAATATAGTGAGGTCATTATACTTGAGGAGCTCTAACCATCTCCTCTGACGCAAATTCAAGTCCTTCTGCCTCAGCAGATACTGCAAACTGCGATGATCAGTGAAAATCTCACACTGCACTCGATACAAATAATGCCGCCAAATCTTCAAGGCATAGACAATGGCAGCGAACTCAAGATCGTGCACTGGATAATTCTTCTCGTGCACCTTCAACTTTCTGGACGCATAGGCAATCACCCTACCGTCCTGCATCAATACCGCTCCCAATCCAACTCTAGAAGCATCACAATAAACTGTATAAGAACCGAACGAACATGCAAAACTAGTACTAGAGCTGTAGTCAATGCTGACTTAAGCTTCTGAAAGCTCTCCTCACACTCATCAGACCATCTGAATAGAGCACCCTTTTGGGTCAATCTGGTCAAAGGCAAAGCAATCGAAGAGAATCCCTCCATAAAGCGACGGTAATATCCCGCCAGGCCAAGGAAACTCCTAATCTCTGCACCTGAGGACGGTCTGGGCCAACTCTGCACCACCTCTATCTTCTTTGGATCAACCTGAATCCCCTCATTGGACACCACGTGCCCCAAGAAAGTTACCGAACCCAGCCAAAACTCACACTTGGCAAATTTCACATAAAGCTTCTCCTCCCTCAACCTCTGCAACACAACTCTCAAATTCTGAGCATGCTCTTCCTGGCTACGAGAATAAACCAGGATGTCATCAATGAACACAATGGTGAAGGAATCAAGATAAGGATGAAACACGTTGTTCATCAATTGCATGAACGCAACTGGGGCATTGGTCAGCCCAAACGACATAACCAAGAACTCATAATGACCATATCTGGTCCTGAAAGTAGTCTTCGGAATATCAGAATCCCGAATCCTCAACTGATGATACCCAGATCTCAAATCAATCTTGGAAAACACTCTAGCTCCCTGAAGATGGTCAAACAAATCATCAATGTGGGGCAAGGGATACCGGTTCTTCACCGTAACCCTATTCAACTGCTGATAGTCAATACACATACGCATGGACCCATCCTTCTTCTTCACGAACAACACTGGTGCACCCCAAGGTGACACACTAGGCCGAATGAACCCCTTATCCAGGAGATCCTGAAGCTGCTCCTTCAATTCCTTTAGCTCCGCTGGTGCCATATGATATGGTGGAATAGAAATAGGCTGAGTGCCCGACACTAGGTCAATACCAAAATCAATATCCCTATCAGGTGGCATCCCTGGAAGGTCTGCAAGAAACACATCCGAAAAATCACGGACCACCGGAACTGAATCAATAGCGGGAGTCTCACCACCGACATCCCTCACAAAGGCCAAATAAGATAAACACCCCATTTTAACCATGCGCCGAGCCTTCAGGTTAGAAATCACTCTGCTAGGCATATACTCGGAAGAACCTCTTCACTTAACCCTCGGACACCCCGGCATAGCTAAGGTCATGGTCTTAGCGTGACAATCAAGAACATCATGGCACGGAGATAACCAATCCATGCCCAAAATCACGTCAAAATCGACTATGCTGAGTAACAGTAGGTCCACTCGGGTCTCCAGACCCCCAATAGATATAATGCACGATCAATACACACGGTCCACAACAACAGTATCGCCCACCGGAGTCGACACATGAACAGAGGTGACTAGAGACTCACGGGGCACATCCAGAAAATCGGCAAAATATGAAGAAACATAGGAATATGTGGATCCAGGGTCAAATAAAGCCAAGGCATCACAACAACAGACTGAAAAAATACTTGCAATCACGGCATCTGAGGCCATAGCATCCGGCCTGGCTGGAAATGCATACATACGAGCCTGACCTCCCCCTGCTCGACCTCCCCCTCTAGGGCGGCCTCTAGTTGACTGACCACCACCCCTGGCTGCCTGGGCGAGTGGTGAAAGGCTGGAGCCGAAGTCGAGGGCTGACCCTTCTGCTGAGAAGACCCACCGAAATGGTGGGGACACTGCCTCCACCCGTGCCCGAACTCTTCACACTCAAAACAACTACCTGGAGCTGGAGGCGGGGATTGATAGAAACCCCTAGCACCTGTACGACTACTAGAAGACTTCTGTATAGATGAACCCTGAACTGGAGGTGCTCGAGCTGCACTTTGAGTTGGGAGGGCACCAAAGGAAGTATGGCCTGACTGAGAACCACGGGAACCCTGCCCCGAAGATGCACCACTATATGCTGGGCGGCCTGACTGAGGAGGCCTGAATGAACGGCCCCTACCCTGCTGAAACTATCCCCTGAAGGGAGCACCATTGGAACTGCCCAATCCACGAGGCCCCTTGGCCTCCCTCTCCTCCCGCTCATGGCGGCTAACAGACTCAATATCTCGAGCTATGTCAACAACCTGCTTGAAAGAAGCACTCGACACTCTCTCTCGAGTCATAAACAACCGAAGCTGATAAGAAAGACCATCTACGAACCTCCTCACCCTCTCCTTATCAGTAGGGATAATCTTATAAGCATGCCTAGCCAACTCAAAAAATCTCATCTCATACTGAGTGACTGATACTCTCCCTGGCGCAGGTGCTCAAACTGCCTACGCTACTCCTCTCTGTGGGACTGAGGAACATACTTCTCCAAAAAGATCGTGGAGAACTACTGTCAGGTAAGAGGTGCTGAACCAACCGGTCTACGCCTCTCGAAAGACTCCCACCAGGTAAAGGCAGCACCCGCAAACTGAAATGTAAAAAAGGAGACCCCACTAGTCTCCAGAATACCCGCGGTGCGCATTATCCTCTGGCACCTATCTAGAAATTCCTGGGCATCCTCGCCCTCTGTACCGCTGAAAGTCGGAGGCTAAAGTCTGCTGAATCTCTCCAACCTGCGCTGCTCGTCCTCAGGCATAACAGGGACCACATAATCCTGAACCGGAGCAGCCGGCTGAGCTGGGGCTGCTCCCGGTGCCTGAATACCCTGTGCAGCCCGCTCAGGTGCCCGAGCAGCTGGAGTCTGATTGCCTCCCCCGGCCTGAGCTGTGGTGGCAGAAGAAGACATGGCAATGACCTGAGCCAAACCGGTGCATGCTGACAATATCTGAGATAGGGCCTCTTGAAGACCTGGAATAACCATAGGCACTGCTGGTGCCTGAGCCTATCCCGCTGGGATACCATCGGCGGGAACCTGATCATGACCGATAGGGGGATCCTGAGGTAGTGCCCCGGCTGCTGTGCGGGCTGGACCCCTACCTCTACCACAACCTCGACCGCGGCCTCGACCTCTCGCTGGTCTAGCCAGTGACTGGTCACCCTGATCGGTATGACGTGTCCTCACCATCTGTGAGAGAATGAAACAACGTAAGTTCAGATTTTTAAGAATCAATAGATCATCACGAAAGAGTTCAAGAAAGATAGAATGTTTCCTAAAAGTTCGGCAGCCTCTCGAAGATAAGTACAGACGTCTCTGTATCGATCCGCAAGACTCTACTAAATCTGCTCATGACCGTTGAATCCTATGTAACCTAGGGCTCTGATACCAAACTGTCACGACCCCAAATCCTAACCGGCCGTGATGGCGCTTATCGTGGAACTAGGCTAGCCAACTACCACATGTTTGCAATTTATTTTTAAAATCCCATTTAAGTTTCAAGCATTTCATAACAATATACAGAAATTTACTTAATATAATAGGCCAATTTTATACAGTACTGCCATCCCCAAAACCCGGAGCCAACATGTCATGAGCATCTAGCGAAATAAGCCAAAATAAAACAAAACTCCGAATCAAGCTATATACAACAGGAAGGGAAAACAGAAACACTGCAAATGTTAAACAGCTAACTCTATATCCCACGATCCGGCTCCGCTGCGATATAAAAGCTAATGCTCGATATCCGCTCCTGAATCTGCACACAGAGGTGCAGGGAGTAATGTGAGTACGCCAACTCAGTAGTAATGGAAAATCAACTCTAAGTAGCAAGGAAACACTTAAAAATCAATGCCATCAAGTCACAATATACACAACCTTACTTTCCAATAGTGTAACATAGATATACAAATCATCATGTCTTAAAAATCAACTTCATAAAACTCCTGTAAAGAATGCACATTTTCAAAAATTTTAAAACAAAGGATTTGGTATTCAATGAATGTAGAAAATCATAGTAGCCCCTCGGGAAAAACATGTTTCATAATCAGCCCCTCGGGCATGCCTCACAATCCCTCAGCACCTCATAATCACTCAGCACCTCACAGTCACTCAAGCCTCCCAATCGCTCGTCACTCGCACTCGGTGCGCTCACTGGGGGTGTGTACAGACTCCGGAGGGGCTCCTTCAGCCCAAACACTAATATCACTCAGCACCTCACGATCACTCTTGGCCCTTGGCCACACTCGGTGGAACCACTCGAAAAGCCCCTCGGGCGAAGTAGTAAAACATGGTACTCGACCCGAAAACATAATTTTAATGCTCATGTAGTATAAATCAGGCTGAGTTTCAATTAAAATAGTATGCACAATGATGCTGAGTAAAATCATCAACAACTAGTGAGGTAAACAACAGTAAAAAGCCCTCAAAGGGGTCTAAACAGATCGACACGAGGTCCCAAACACGGATTATAGCCCAAATATTTCACAAATATGTAGAACGTAATTTAACATTTGGTTTTGAGTAAATATGCAACTCATTAGTCGCCGCAGAGAGGACCTAGTCCAATCCAAAATCAGTACGCGCCACATGTTCGTCATCCGACATGTGCGCCATTCCAAATTCAGTGAGAAAATATGCAGTCCGGGGTTCCATACCCTTAGGACAAGATTTAAGACCATTACTTACCTTTATCGGGCCACAACACTAGTCCGCTATGGCTTTGCCCCTTAATTTGGCTCCCGATTGCTCCGAATCTAGCCAAAACCAGTTAACATTAACAATATATACTCAAGGAACACAACCCAATAAAAAATTATCAATTTAGTCAAAAATCTCGAAATTCAGCCAAACCCGAGCCCCGGGCCCACATCTCGGAATTCAATTTTTTTTAACATCACTAGAATTCTCGTCCTCCCACGATTCTACTCATACCAAAATCATCAAATTCGGATCACAATTGTCTATCCAAAACCTCAAAAGAATTTCCAATTCTCCACCCCCTTCTTCCCAACCTTTTCCTACTCAAACCCTTAAATTTTCAAGCCTAATCCGAACAAAATAGCATAGGAACGATATTAACAACCAAAGAACTTACCTTTGCTGAAGAATCTTGAATTCCCCCCTCTAAATCGCCTTCAAAGGACTCCTCTGTATGCAATTTGATGAAAAATAAGAAATTTTGCGGAGGGTCCCTTTTTATACCGGTTCTGCCTAGTCATTTCCGCTCATGCGAACAATTGGCCGCACCTGCGAAAACTCACTTGACGGGCCATTCCCGTGCCTGCGACCATTTCTCCGCACCCGCGGCTTTGCAGGTGCGATGCTCCTTGCACCAGCGACATCGTAGGTGCGACAAATTCCTCGCACCTGCGGACCACTCCCCACTCAACCAAATCTCGCACCTACGGATCCCAGTCCACTCCTGGGGAACCGCACCTGCGGCTCCCTATCCGTAGGTGCGAAAACATCAGCAACAACAAATTTACCAAAGTCATTTTAAACTTCCCGTCAACCATCCAAAATCAATCCCGAGGCCCTCGGGATCTCTACCAAACATACCAACATATCCCATAACAACATTCAAACTTAGTCGAGCCTTCGAAACACCAAAAACAACACAAAAACACCAAATTTACATCAAATTCAAGGCTAAAAACTTTGAAACTTCTAAATTTTGCCAACTACGCCGAACCAACCAAATCACCTCCGATTGACATGAAATTTTGCAGACATATCCAAAATGACATTACGAACCTGTTCCAACTTTCGGAATTCCATTCCGACCTCGATAGCCTATTTTCCACTGCCGACTGAAAATCGCCAAAAACTAACTTTCGCCAATTCAAGCCTAATTCTACACCGGACATCACAAAAATATTCTGAACACACTCCTAAGTCCAAAATCACCTAACGAAGCTATCCGAGCCATAAAATCCGCATTCCGAGGTTGTTTACCAATAAGTCAACTCTCAGTTGACTTTCTCAACTATTAGGCTACTTTAAAAGGCTAAATGCCTAAACTCTCACCATAACCACTCCGGACCCAAACCAACTGATCCATCACATTAAAAACAGGATAGCAATATGTAACAAATGCAAAAATAGGGGAAACAGGGTAAATCTCACAGAACGACCGGCTGGGTCGTTACACGTACCTTGCCTCCATAATAAGGACAAGTAGATCTCTCCAGCCTATGAGGCCTCCTCGCTTCTGTACTCTCTCTTCTGATCTCGTCTGTCCTATCGCTCCCGATCCCACATGCCCTCTAACCGGTGAGTGACCCCTACTACCTGCTAGAACGAGACATCCGACTCCAACTCTCGAGTCATGTTGAACCGAATATCATGCTTAAGTCCCTCAATGAATATACAGACTCGTCCCCTAACTGAAGCAACCAAGTGAGGTGCATACCTGGCCAACTCACTGAATCTAACAGCATACTCTAATGCTGACATAGTGCTCTGGCGCAACTGCTCAAACTCTGTGCACCATGCATCTCAGAAGGACTGAGGTACAAACTCCCTCAAGAACATCTCTGAAAACTGACCCCAAGCAAGTGAAGCTGAATCGGCTGGGCTACCCAACTCATATGCCCTCCACCACTGACAAACCGCTCCTCTGAGCTGAGACGTGACAAAAGCAACCCCGCTCGTCTCCACAATACCCGCAGTACGAAGAATGCAGTGACACCCCTCCAGAAAACCCTGGGCATCACCTGTCACCAATCCACCGAAGATAGGAGGGTGATACTTCTTGTACCTTTCAAGTCTAAGCTGTTCTTCCTCAAATGTTGCTGCCCTAACCACAGGCTGAACTGGAGCCATATGTTGTGCTGCCATGACACTTGGAACCTGACCAACATGATCTCACTGCTTTGGAGTGCAGGCGGCGGGAGTCTGAACTCCTCCCCTGATCTGTGGAGTAGCTGATGCACCTAGAATCAATCCCGCCTGAGTCATTGTAGCAATTATACTCAAAAACTGCGCCAAGGTCCCCTGAAGCCCAGGTGTAACCACAGGTGCCTCCGGTACCTGTCCCCCAACTGGAACTACTGGCGGCTCCACAACGGCTGCTCTGGTAGGTGTCCTAACTGTGGTGCGTGCTCCTCGTCGACCACTGCCTATGCTCCTAGAGACATCAGTCTCGGGGGAAACATCGTCAGGAACCGTAGTCTGTGTCCTCACCATCATTGAGAGAATGGAACGATAATTTCAAGCTTCAAGATCAATGAACTCACACGATAGGAATGAAGGAAGTGAAATTGTCCTAATAGTTCCGTAGCCTCTCGAAGATAAGTATAGACGTCTCCGTACCGATCCGCAAGACTCTACTAAACTCGCTTATGACTTGTAGCACCTACGAACCTAGAGCTCTGATAAAAACTTGTCACGACCCAAATTTCCTTCCGTTGGGTATCATGACGGCACCTAGTCTTAAGGACTAGGTAATCCTAATGTTAAATAAAACATAAATCTTAATATCAGAACTTTTAAATGCTTTTTGAAATAACTCTCTCTATATATTGCACATATTCCAAAAACCCGGCGAGTACAAGTCATAAGATTTAAAGAATTTACACTAATATTTCTAATTACCATTGCTCGGATATAAGTACAACAGTGTATGAACAAAATGTAAGACGAGGACTCTGAAACCACGTACGCTGAAGCGATATTGCCTTGAGTATCCACAACAGCAACCGCGTTGCTAACAATCAATCGTCCGGCTATGCAAATCCTTGAATATGCACAAAAATGCATAGAAGAGTAGTATGAGCACACCACAGCGGTGCCCAGTAAATATCAAGACTAACCTCGGTGAAGTAGTGACGAGAACTAGTCAAGACACACACTGGTCCGATAAATTAAACATGCATAATTATAGAGATGACATAACATGACATCTATCTAATGACTACACAATATAATTAACAACATAACAAGTACAAAGAGGAAGTAAATACAACAATTAACAATGGAACATCATAACAATACACATCAGAATGCACGAAAACACAACTCGAAAACCGAAAACCACAATACGGTAAGAACAAGTAGTAATACAGCACTGCAATAATTTCTACATTAGGCCTTAGCCAACAACTCCAATAAATGGGTCAAATAATCGAGTTTAACCTTTCACCCGCAAGTTTATATTGAAAACTTCAAACATAATCATTTCAAATTGAAAATTTCCTTTGAAAGGGACTTCCGCCGAATATATATATATATATATATATATATATATATATATATATATAAGTGAATCCAACTGGNATATATATATATATATATATATATATATATATATATATATGTATATGCCTTTCCGAAAGAAAATCTTTAAACGTAACTTCTTCAAGATAAACGCTTTTAAAATATACTTTCCAATAAATGTCTTTCAAACATAGTTTTCTTTGAGATAAATGCTTTTCAAATATACCTTTCCAATAAATGTCTTCCAAACATAGTTTTCTTCAAGATAAATACCTTTCAAATATACCTTCTGAAATAATATTCTTTCAAACATAATTTTCCTCAAGGTAAATGCCTTTCAACTATACCTCTCAAATAAATATCGTCCGAACATACTTTCTTCGAGATAATCTACCGGGATTCCATCCCGTAATTAAGAATTTGTCATACAGTACAGGGGGATCTCCCGGAATACAACCGTAGTCCCTGTGAACAACTATTTTTTGACCACACCCAAATTCTATACTATTTTTACTATAAATATTAATGTTATATCTAATCTTAATATTGTAAATTTTATCTTACTCTTAATAGGTT
>ML333632.1:0-46838 GCA_005239505.1 Nicotiana paniculata
TATAATGGGAGTTGTTTCTATATCACACTTCAACTGTAAAGGACAATGATCTGATCCTATCTTAGAAAGATGAATCACTTCCAGTCCTGGAAAAGCCTGAATTAGTTCTGCATTTCCAAAGCATCGATCCAATCTTTTAAAGATGCAGTCTTCCTCTGAACGACCATTCCACCAAGTATATATACTTCCTTTGAAACCAAGGTCTGATAAGTTACATGTGGTCATGCAATGCCTAAATTCATCTACCTCATTAATGTGCACAGGAAAACCACCAAACTTCTCCTCTTCATTCCAAATGACATTAAAGTCACCTCCCACCAACCATGGAGTTTTCATATCTCTGGCCATTGCGTACAAATAATCCCACAATTCTATTCTCTCTATTGCATCACACTTTGCATACACAAGAGTTAATATCAATTCCACATGAGTATCTGTATGAAAAAGTTGTAATGTTAACTGTTGCACCGTGTTGTAAAAAATTGTGACCTCAAAAATTTCATCTATGAATGCCCAAATTTTGTTTGAAACATTGACCATAGCCTGGGCCAAACCAATTCTTCTCCTACATCTCTCAATTTTGTTAGACTGTTGCATAGGTTCTAGTATCCCTATGAATTCAAAATGCTTTTGTCTATGCATTGTAATCAACCTCTCAAATGCCTGCATAGTGTTCACAGACCTGGCATTCCATATGATTGCATCCATTATTGATTATGGGATTTACTCAAAGTTCTTCTTGTTTGTACTCCTCCTGTTGGAACTGTGGAATGCTCCTTTGTTTGTTTCCTTCTACCCTTGACAGCAGATTTCACCTTTTCAATATGTCTAGGTGATAGGTCCCCTTGCCTAGCAACATTTAGAAAGGTTTGCGCAGTAGATTCTTCATCCATGTCATTATTCCCTCGATCCTCTATAACCTTTAAAGTTTTTGATCCATCTATATTCTCCATATCTGTATTTTCCTGTGTAATAATCTTTGCCTGTTTCCCCCCTTTATGCATATTCAATTTCTGAAGAGGATTCAATGGACCTTTAGTCAACAATTTGTTTGGAACTTTCGCACTACCTTTAGCATTACCATCTGCTACACTCCTTTGTACTGTCCCACCTGGATCAATAACATTTAAATGTACTCCTGTTCCACCAGGATCATGATCTTTGATCCATTCACTCTTATTTGAATTTCGATGATTGGGATTTGTTACCTTCTGCTCTTTGAGGTTCTGCACTTCTTTGCTGGCCACGTTTACACTTTGTTCATGATCATCATTCGCATCATCTCCAGTTTCATCTTCACTTTACATTACATCTGGAAATTCCCCCTCCTCTGAATCTTCTTCTGTCTGGTCAGCCCATAATTTCCCACCTTTCCAATTGATCTTCTCATTAATTTTGAATATTTCAAAGTCTACATCATCTACCTGATCCTTATCCATATTCTGAATCATCTCTCCTTCCACTCTAGTGTCCTGAGTTGGTACTTCTTGCCATGAAGTATTTGTTGCTACCAGTGTTTCAGTGAAAGCTCTTTGTACCCATTGTGCAGTAGTTTCCTTGTTCTGATGGTCACCTATTCTTTACTCCTTATGCGTTGCATCTTCTTTGTTTCCCATCCCATTTGGAATATGACTAACATTAGCAGTATCAGTTGACTTTCCAGCATTAGAAAGATCCCCATTATTTCCTTTCTTTCCCTTGTCAGTCCTGGGAGACTTAGGTATGTAAGCTGGTGCTGTAACATTAAGTTCTGCATTTTTATTAGGATTATTTCTAACACTATTAATACCATTATCCTCAACTAGAGCCAACTGATTGTTATCATTATTCCCTCTGTTCTCAACATCCAAAATTGCAAATTTATTAATTGTTTGAACTTTCTGTGACTGAATATTTTCTTGTACTTCATCAATGACTNCACTTCTAGTAATGCAGATTTGTTTCCTACTTGCATCTGATTCCCTTCACCTTGGATTACTGGAAGTATTTCTTTTCCAGTTGTTGATTGTATATTAACAACCCTTCTTACTCGATTATCCCTTACCTCTTTCCATTGTTCTTTCCCTTTACCAGTCACATTACCTACTACTTTTCCACTCGATAACACCATTAAAGGGCCTTGTTGATTCAAACTTGCAGAAATATTGTTAGTATCCTTTTGTTTTCCAGGCTCCTTCCCATTATATTACCCAGTAGCTTTATTCTCCATCAATTCTGGATGAAGCCTCCAGCATTCCATAATATCATGGCCCTGCAACTTACATTCCTTACAGTACTTTGGCAAATAATCATAGTTTATATTCACCCATTCAGTTCTCACTTCTCCTGTTGATTAATTCTCGATATCCATCCGCACCTTCTTAGGTAAGTCCGCTAATAATTCAACTAACACTTTAACATGTGCGCAAATTTGCCTAGTCTTGTTTATTGTATCCATATCCAGATGAAGTGGCTTTCCCACAGCAGACGCTAACGAGAACATCCATTCTTTAACAAAATAGGTAGGTAATAAATTTGGAAAAGAGATCCACGCCATAACCTTCGATGTTTCCTCGCCTGCTTTGAAGTTTGAATCGTAAATCAATGTTCTCAATTGATATTCATAACCAGTCTTGTCCTTCACGTAATAAACACTTTTTGATGTAAAATCTATAAAATCCTTCCATAACGTCAATCTTATTAGCACATGCCTATCCCGTAAATCTCCAATATTACACTCGCCTTTAATTCCACATTGAAGCGGCACTATTCGACGCAATTCATTAAGCTCAGGCCATCCATATGAGAATTTACAAACTACGACATATTGTAAACCTTCGATCACGTTCATTCTATCAACTTTTGATTCTATAAACTTCACCATAGGCTTCCCTGGTAACAACGCTGCTCGACGTAAGGGAATTGGCTCGACAGTGCACTGTTTCGCTTGAACTGTTGCATTGATCGTGATTGGTTTCAGAATTGTCGAGTAGTCTAATGGCTTGGGTGTTGATGTATTGTTGTTATGAATGATGGGAGGTGCTTGGGAGGGCTGACCAGGAATCCGGGGTTTTTTTTTTTTAGTAAATCCACTAGGCAAGGTGCCTAGGGTTAGTTTTATTAATAATAAAAATAAAAAATGAACCACATAGGAAGAGTACAAATAAGGGGGAGAATAGCACCAGTAGTGTTGCATCTATGCCTTGGCTATATAATCACTCCTCTGTGCCTCACAATGCCCTATATGGCAGCCTCATGTAGAGGATCATGGTGTAGCTGCCGGCAAAGTCTCACGAGGGCGTATAATCTCACAGTCGCTTGGGTATTTTCCCAAAGGCATAGGACCTGGGCATACACTATTGGGCTAAACCTTACCTTACCAGTCCTATCGAGGCATAAAATAGTCTCACTACTAACATGCATGTAAAAAAAAGGAACTAGCTAGAACTAGGTATTCTATGATCATCACATAGTTTATAGCATACTCTGTGATGATATTACATAAAACTATGCTAATGTGATGGTAGAATAAAAAAATATAGAAATAACAGTGATGCTCTTTCTTCTCTAATTTTGTGAAGTCCTCAACTTGTAGACAATTGTCTTCATCCTCAACCTTCTTCAAAATGTCTTCTAACTTCATGNTTATGTGTCTTCTTGCTTTGTCCCCTATGCCTTGGTGATAAATCACCTTTTCTTGCAGCCTCTGTCCGGCATTGTTGTAGCATTGCCTCTTCCTCACCTTTTTCATAAAAATCTCTCCCCAAGTTCCCCAGATTTGGCATGTCTTGAAACAGATCTTGGGCCACCAGTGCACCAAAATCTTGGGCCACCAGTGCTCCATCTTTGTTATTAACCAACACTGGCTTGTTTTGTTGTTTTTCTATGTGTTGCATCTTATTCCTATTCTTGTTTACACGGCCAGTGCTCAAAGAAGTGGTATTAAACAACTTTGTAGATTTAGGACTTACCATCGCATCTAATAAAGTTCTTTCCTCCAAATGATAACTGGAGCAGTTGAATTCTATTTTTGCTGTCCCTTATTTTCCACTTGCACGACTAACTTTTGATTGCTTTGAATTAGCTGTTTATGTTCTTGGTTTAGTGATCGATCATTCACACGACTGGCAACATGATTATTCATTATCTGCTGTTGCTGGCCAGATTGGTGTGCTATTGCCACAACCATCGAGTACGCTTCAGTTGTAATTGTTTCATTCTGTTGCTGCTGTCCTGGGGTTGACATTGCTGCTGCATATTGATCCTTCTCACATATAGGAGCAAGAGAGTTATCCATAACCTGCTGCTGTCCAGATTGACTTATTACTGGAAGACTAGCAGTTGTACTACTCGCTGGAATCTGCTGCTACCCAAGTTGACTTACTACTGGAAATTCTTGCACAGTTGAACCAATTGTAATTTGTTGTTGCCTAGTCTTAGGGATAAAATCAGGAGCTTTGGCATTAAGCCTAATCCCTGATCCTCTCTTAGAAGAGCTTCCAAATTTTTGAAAGTATGGTGAACCTACTGATAACATCTCATCATCACTACTACACCTCTAACCTTTATCCGTAGAATCCTCCGCACAATCAACTCCCCAATCTTCTTCATCATCATACTCTGGTTGGTCAGCCCAAAGCTTAGATTTGATTGCCATCGCCCTCACATTGGCTTTAATAACCTCATTGTTATTTCCTGTGGGAATCATCATTTGCCCAGATTCACCACCATGCTCACCAAATGATTCTAGCGATTGAGAAGGGACATCCTGCACCGATGTGTTCAAAGTGACCAATGGTTGCTTGATCATAGGATTTGCACTCATCATCATTGCAATTTGAGTTTCCTTGATTATTTTCACTACTTGAGGACTGGAAAAATGCAGCTTATGATTGCGATCTTCCTTGACTACATCTTCTAAGTCAGTAATCGTGTCATTGTGTCGAACAACAAAGTCTAAATTACCACTGTCTTGTTCTCGTTTGCTACTGCTGGAAACTGGAACAGATTTCTGCTGCTCATGATGAACCTGTTGTTTTTCATTACCAACATCTTCCAGAACTTGTTCGTTCATCAAAGCATCAAACGAGTTAGAAACAGTAACATTTTTTGCTGCGCTAGTCTGAGTTTTGTGAGCTGAAACATTGTGTTTGCTATGTGCATACTGTGTACGGTTTACCACCGCCCAATTTCTTGTTTTTGACTGATCCCAAACTTGAAGATCAGCCATTGTACCTGATGACTTTTCAATTAAATCAGCACGAGCAGTAGTAGGTTTAACCCCAGTAACAACTCGATCACCACTTGCAATCAATGCAGCAGCAGCCTCCAAAATATTAACATTCAGCAGATCCATGATGTCCAGCTAGTGCATCAGTAGATTTGAAAAGCCATGTAACAGCATGTTCATCTCCATCTGATGCTTTATTAATTGTCTTTGAACATGTATGAACTGCACCCTCCAAAGCTTCAGTAGCTACATGTTCTTGCACCTGATTATTCACATCTTTTGCATTAAAGTCAGCTAGTTTTTTAGGTGATTCATCAGTTGCTTCAGAAGGACGACGATCCAGCTTATCATAAGCTTGCACAATTGGATTCACAACATTGAAAATCTGCGCTAAGGCTGTACTAGCAGGAACATCACGTGTGGGTTTTGGTGGACCCTTATCGATCTTTGCGGCATCATTAGCGTCAATTGCAACATGTGATGTCTTAACTGAATTTGCAGCATACTCATGAGCCCCCTGATGTGATTTTGAAACCCGTGTAGCATCTGTATGATTAATCTGCTCACCAGCCCTTCCTTCACCTTCTTTCAAAGCCCTCTTCTCATTCAAAACATCACCACGATCAAAGGCACCAGCTGGAACAGAATGCACAACACCAACAGTCCCAGTTAAACTAGGATTAGAATTGTCCTTCTCCTTTGATGAGCCTACCTCCAATACGTGTGAAACCCTGCCTGTTCCAACATCAACCAAGCTCCCGTAGATTTAGCAATCTCCAACTTTTGTTGTTTCTTTGAATTCATAAAATCCCTCGCATCACCTCGTAATTTTTCAACATGTTGAACGTCTTCGTCGACCTCGTCATTAACATGTTGGGTTGCTGCGAATGTTTTTCTTTGTAACAGACGAAAGTCTATCTCCTCGTGGCCTTGGCTCTTAAAATTGTAACAGTATGATGGCAGATTATCATACATAATTTCCTGGAACTCTTCTATAATCTTACCAGTTATGGCATCGACATGTTGAAGTCTCACCTTTTCAGGTAATTTTTCAATTAAATCCATGATCAATTTCACTCTAGCTGTGCTTGGACGAGATCTTAATTGTGTTGCCTTATCAATTGCTATAGGTTTACCCACAGCAGTTGCAATAGACAGTAAAGCCTTATGTGCAAACAGTTCAGGCGACAAATTCGGCAAGGAAATCCAAACAGCAGCCTTGGAGGTTTCTTCTAATGTGCAGAAGAATCTATGCTAAGTGTTTCAAATACAATGGTATCAAGATTGATGAACTTGCTGGATTAGAGTTATTTGGTTCAACTTGTAACCGCTTGTCTTCCTCCTCTATCGTCTTCAAAATGTCTTCAAATTTCATGCTTTCTTCTTTGAACGAGTAGATTTTGTTGATGTAGTTGGATAAACCTGTTTTTGTTTGGCATCTCTCATTGGGAGTCGCCTTATATTTGCATCATCATTCACCCTGCCGTCCCAACTTCTTTTCCTTGTTCGATTCCTCTTACTTTTTCCACTATGCATAGGTGATAAATCACCTTTTCTTGCTGCCTCTGCCCTGCACTGTTGCATCATTGCATCTTCCTCACCTTCTTCATAAAAATCCCTCCCCAGTATCACTGGATTTGGCATATGTTGCAACATATCTTGAGACACCAAAGAATTTCCATTTTCTTTATTAATCAATGCCGCCTTGTTTTGTGTTTTGTTTCCGGTTCTTTTCACACTTCCAGTGCTAGCTATCTGAGTTTTATTTAGAGAGTTTAGAGGTTTGGAACTTACCAAAGCATCAAGCAACATTCTGTCCTCTAAAGTAATAGTTGTTGGCCTTTTATCCCGCTGCTGCTGTCCACCAGTTGTGACTGCATATTGATCAGTCACACGCATAGCAGCTCAATTGGTCATACAAATCTGCTGCTGCGCAGTCGACTTTGCTCCAGATTTGTTTTGCTGCTGCCCCGTCGACTTTGCTCCAGGATTGCTTACATTCAACTGCTGCTCAATTGTTGCATTCACCTGCTGCTGCTGCTGTCCAGTGTTATTTTTTACTGGAATACTAGGAGTTGTACTGCTCGACAGGATCTGGTGCTGCCTATACTGATTTACTACTGGACATTCTTGCGAATTTGTTCCAGTTGCATTATATTGCTGCCTAGTCTTGGGAATAAAATCAGGAGCTTTATCATTAAGCTTGGTTCCTGATCCTATCTTAGAAGAGCTTCCAAGTTTTTGCAAGGATGGTGAACCTACTGATAAGATCTCCTCATCACCACTACACCTTTCACCGTCATCAGTAGAATCCTCCGCAAAATCAACCCCTTAGTCTTCTTCATCATCATACTCTGTTTGGTCAGCCCATAACTTAGACTTGATTGCCATCGCCTTCACATTTGCTTTAATAACCTCGTAATTGTTTCCTGTGGACACCACCAACTGTCCTTATCACCACCATGTTCGCCAAAAGACTCCAATGATTGTGATGGTACTTCAAATACGGCAGTGTTCAATGTAACCAAAGGTTGTTTGACCATATTTGTATGTAACATCATCGCCTTCTGGGCATCTTTGATTATTTTTTCCACATGTGGACTGGAAAGATGTAAGGTCAGAGCATTGGAGCTGTGTGCATGATTACTCATTAGTTCCTCGACCAAATTCACCTTTGAAGCTATGTTGGATAATGTCCCAGTCATTTGCTCGCCAACAGGAACAAGAGCAAGATCTATTAAACCTGCATTCTTCATGAACTGCTGTTGCTTTCCACTTCCTGGAGAGTTAGATAAACTCGTTGTTGATGTTAAATCTTGACGCACCTGCTGTATGTTCTTCTTACCGCCCCTCACCACATATTCATTCATCAACACATCAAAGGAATTAGAACACCTGAGGTTATTCACGTCCATCTCCTGATTTGTGCGACCTTGGATATTATTTTTGGTAGGTGACCTTCTTGATCGATTTAGCACTGTAAAGTCTCCACCATTAGATTTTTGTACACCTTGAGGGTCTGAATTTAATGCATTGATTGCTTGAGTATGAGCAGCAACAAAATTCACTGGAGTCTTGAGTGTTATTGCAGGAGCATCCACTATCCCAACCTGGTGATTATTTATCTGTTCCTTTCTAACATTATTGTGCCTAACAACTGGTTCCATACCTATAGCAGCTAAACTACCCAAATCATCAACACCTTCAAATTCTTTTTTCTCATATGATACTGCAGTATCATGTGCAGCAGTGTTATCACCTGTAAGCCTGGTTATAACTCGATTCACAGGAACTGTAGCAGCATTTCCATGATTTCCAAATCCATCAGTTGTTACAATTTGTTTTCCATCACCCTGTTGTTTATTATATCGCCTTGCATTATTTCTTGTATCCAACTGAACACTAGCCTTAGAAACAGTATCATCAACTTTTTCTTTAACTGTAACAGCCTGTTGCACTCCTTTCTCAATGTTCAAATTACAAGTTAGCTTATCTCCTGCTGTTTGCACCACATGCTGCTCGATCACACCTGTCTTTGCTATATCATATATCATTTGTTCAGCCCTTTTTGCATTAAGATAGTCTCTAGCATCACCTTCTAATTTGTCAAGACTACTCAATCCTTCAACTTCAACAACTGGTGCAACATCTTCATTATTTTTCTCGATCCTCCAACGACATGATTTTTCATCATGTCCTTGATGTTTACAATATGTACAGAATTTAGGGAGATTATCATATACTATCTGCTGGTAATGTTCAACTAACCTTCCAGAAATTGTATCCACTATATTTATTCTAACATGCTTAGGATGTTTGTCCAGTAAATCAAGTAACACCTTAACCCTCGCCGTACTTGGTCGCGTTCTATCTTGAGTCACTTTTTCCACTGCTAATGGCTTTCCCACTGCTGAAGCTATGGACATTAACGACTTATTTGCGAAGAAATTTGCCGGCAAATCTGGTAACGAAATCCATACACTGCTCTTGATGTTTCTTCACGTGGATTAAATCCCATTGTCCATGGGAAAGTTCTAAAAAAGAATTCTTCTCCTTTTGATGTAATATAACCAGTATTTCTCGACAACACCTGGACAAAATCATTAAAAAGATCAAATCTTACCAAGATGTGTCGATATTCAAGTTGCCCAACGTTACAATATCCTTTCACCTCAAATTGTTTTGGAATAGCTTGTCGCAACTCCTGAAGATCTGGTTTTCCATAAGAAAATTTCAGAATTAAAGCTTGATGTAGTCCTTCTTCAATGGTGAATGCATTAACCTCTTCAATGGTGAATTACGCTGTTGGTTCTCCATGAATAATATTGACTGGACATAACTCAATTTTCGAGTCCGACGCGGCAGATTTGTTGTTAACTGTTCGTGCAACATATGTTTGTTTTGGATTAGGATTATGGTTTGTTTCACTAGTATTTTGATTGGACTCTCCCACAACATGAAGCTGGGGAGAGGCGATGGCAGCCATGGCTGCTCTCAAAGCTCCATGAACGCTAGAGAGAGGAGAGAGGACAAAGCGTTTTTTTTGGGTTTGGGTTGGGTTTAGGGTTTAGGTTTTTATTTTTATTTTTTTTTATTTTAACAAGTCCACTAGGCATGATGCCTAGGGTACATTTTCATATATGAATGTTACAATACAATACAAAAGGGGGGCATATACCTGACCTCCCTATGAAGTAAAGCAATTAACTATCCATTTATGATAGTTGACTGTATTCTAGAACCTTTGATGGGTTAGACTTGTGGTAAGAAGCCAAGATCCTATCCAACATGGATAGGCGCTTGGGTATACAGAAAAACATTGTGAAGCATAATTGGTCCTACTATACAAAAATTCACTAGAAGTCCTAATTCTACTTGTTGTTTTAGTTGGGAATACAAGTCCAAATTGCCCTATGACGCATAAGAAACTATTGGGATCATTACTGTTAAAAGTGACAAAAGACAAAATGGTACATAGGGGTGCTATCTTCATCTTTGCTTTAACAATGATTGCAAGAAAAGAAATGTTGAAGACAATGATCAAAGATCCCCACTGAGGTGGGTGAGAATGCTGAAGCTGCCTGATGTGATTGACAGAAGAGGGTGAGCACAGTCCTGTGTCCTTTTTGTGTTGAGAAGTGGTGCCTGTTGATTCCTGAATGTTTGACTTTGAACTGGAGTACTTCTGGGTAGCTAGTAAGATCAGGGAGGGGGGGGGGGGGGGTTTAGAGGGGGTGTTTAGATCCTTCAATGTGTCCTGTTGTTGATACTGAGCTGCTGCAGTTTGTGGATTGAATCTGAATGTCAGTAGGGGCCATAAAAATTAGTATTGAGATGAATCAGATGTGCTATTATCTCTCCACCAATGTTTCAAGATTAGCTCAGGCTTTTGCAATCTCAGTAGAATGAGCACCATAGATGCTAATACCACACACTGAGGTTGTAGCAGTTGGATACTCTTAAGACTGGAACCTACACAAGGAAGCAAACTTGTTAGTGTAATTAAACAGTTCTTCTCCCAGATTTTTGTTTCTGGGCTGAGTAACTGGTAGAACTGGACTAAAAGTATGGGAGTTTGTGTGGATCTTAGATGATGAGAGGTGTTGATTTGGTTGATCTTTTGATCAAAGAAAAAAGGAAAAAGAGGTTTTGGGGAGTGAAAGGTAGTTTGAAATGGCCTGACTATCCGATGGCTTTTTGAGGTGGTGTTTGAGTTGTGATGGGCAGGGGTGCTAAGGACAGAGGGGCATAGATCGGACAGGGTAGAAGGTAGGAGCTGAAAGAATTCAACTGGGGTTGTTTCCCCAGTTGTGAATTGTTCTATAGGCCTATGCCTTATGTTTTCTCTGAAAGAGGAGGCAGTTTGGTCCAGTTGATAATTATCCAAGGGATATAGGATAATGATCAATTGTTTAAAATTATCAATGATGACACATGCAAAAAAGTAAATAGTGTTAGAAAAACTTTGAGCATTTCTGCCTTGTTTTTTGAATCTACACTTTAGGTGGTGTGATTGAATGGATAGAGGAGAAGGGTGGTTTGTTGGGTAATATTGTCTCTTGAGGTCTTGTAGGTGCTGTGTGCATGAATGGATGTGTAGGGGGGAAATGGTGACTAGAGCAGGGTATTTGTAGGGGGGAGGCTTGAACCTGTGTAAATATCAATGGGTTGGCTATTTGGCAATTTCAGATAAAAGGTGTGGTGGTGGATGGGTTGGAGTGTGGCTATGTTGTAGTCACAGGTGAGGTTGGTGATATAGTGGAGTTGTGGAGGGTATTTGTTAGTGTCAGGGGTGGAGAGTGAGGTGAGACATCATCTTGCTATGATCTACAAAAAAAAATAAAAATAAAGTTAGTGGGGTAACATTGGATCATGGGGTTATTGTTATTGACATGAGGGTGGTTTGGATAAATGGCTAGACTCTCAGGGGTCTGGATTGTTATCCATAGCCATGTGAGTGTGTAGAGGAGGTGCATTGGTTGGTGGGGAAGTGGAGTTTTTTTGTTCTCTTATGTCTGAAAGCAGGGGAGTCTAGGAAATCCAGAAGGATCTGACCCCTGATGTGGCTTGGCAGGGATGATAGAGTTGGGAAATTGGAAATTGTTGTAAGTTCATGGCTGAGTTTAGAAAGGGAGTTAGCTGGACATTTGGCTTCTCTGAAGACATGGGTGGCTCTGAAGATTTCACACTGGTTAGACAAGTGTTCTAATTGCTGCAGCTTCATTTGTAATGTCCATGGAGGAACACTTTTGTCATTCAACTAGGAGATAAGGAGGGCAGATTCAGCTTCAAGGTGGACCTTGGTGAGACCATTATTGAGGCACCACTGTATGCCTATGATAGCCGCTTCAGTTTCAGCCTGGTTGTTGGTGCCTTGTTCTAGTGGGACTGATATAGCATGGATAAAGCCTGTAGTATGATCCCTGATGATAACTCCAGCTCCTGGGTTGGAAAGTGCACTTCCATCACTGTTTATTTTCACAAAACCAGGAGCAGGTTTGTCCCAAATGACTTATGTTGAAGATATATGGTTCTTGGTCTGTTCAATGATGGGGTAGAGGGTGTTCCAATTGGTAGGCCATTGGGTATCTGGGTAGGTTGCTCTCATAAGTAGGTTTATATTAGAGTTGATGGCAAACAAAACCCTGGTGAGGGAAGTATTTTTGGTTCTATATCTGGTACTACACCTATTTTTCCATAGGTTCCAACAGATAATGATTGGGAGTGTGTCTAGGATCAGTTTGTGAACATCACTATGCCTCTTCTGCATCCACCATTTCATTAAAAGAGTTCTAAGTGGCATGTTTTCAGTCTGGATACCAACTGCGCCTCCATACTTTTTCCAAACAATTCTGGAAAAGTTTCCTTGGGAGAAGATATGTTCTACTGTTTCATTAGAGTGCATTGAACAACATACACATCTAGAGACAGTGGGGTGGATGAATCGTAGAACTCTGTCATCAGTGGGTAATTTGTTCCTCAGGGCTCTCCAGAGGCAGAAGGACCATTTGAATGGGATCTTCTTGTGCCAAGTCATTTTATTCGACAGGTTTGGTTGCTTCTTTGGACTCAAGAGTTCCCAGGCAGATGCACAGGTGAATCTTCCATTGGTGGTTGGGGTCCAGATAGCTTTGTCATTAGCATGGGGGTTGAAGAAGATGGTTGTTTGCAAGATGTGAGGTATTTTGTGAGCAGGGGCTATTTCATTGAGCCTTTGAATGTTCTAGTGTCCATTTTCCCAAAAAAAAGGATACTGAAATTTTCCCAAGTCTTCCATTCACATTTCTGTGGTATGCTAATGCACCATCCCCAAGCCAATTGTCCCACCAAAAGCTGCAGTTTCCAGATTGAAGTCTCCATTGGATTGCTCTTTCCACAACTTTTTTGTTGAGCATCAATCTTTTCCATGTTTGGGACTGTCCTGAATCCCACTTTTTGGAAATGGGGTGGGATCTTTGACAGTATTTGACTCTCAAGAAAGAGCTCCAAAGGGAATCATTGGTTCTGAATTGCCACCACTGCTTGTATTCCATTGCTTTGCATACATCAGCTATGGATTTGAAGCCCAAGCCTCCTTCTTCAAGAGGATAAGACAGCTTGTACCAAGAGGACCAGTGATATTTGTACTTGTCTTTTTCCATTCCCCAGAAAAAGTTTGCCATCAGTCTCTCTATTTGTTTCATGACTGTCTTGGGGGGGGGGGGGGGGGGGAGACAGCAGAGAGCAAGTGAATGGGGAGGGATTGAAGGACATACTTAATGAGGGTTGCCCTGCCTCCATATGACAACATCTTTCCATGCCATCCTTTGACCCTTGCTATCACTTTATCAGTTAGGGAGTTTAAGTGTGAGATCCTCAATGTACCAGTGTATAAGGGGCATCCAAGATAGGTAATAAGAGATTGCTTCCTGGTGAATCCAGTAATCCTTTGAATTCTTCTGATTGTGGGCTGCAGTACACAAGAGGCAGACATGAAATGGCTTTTGTTTTTGTTGACCATTTGTCCTGAGGTGTGCTCATAATTGTGCAGTATTTTCATGACCTTTGACAGTGATGATGTTCCCCCTGAAGTGAATATAATGATCTCATCTGCAAAGCTTAGATGATTGATTTGAGGCCTTCTTTTCTCCATGTGGAAACCATTGAAGAACTGGTCATGAGTTAGGTTGTTGAGCATTCTAGAGAGTAATTCAGCACCCAAGATGAAAAAAGATGGAGCCAAGGGGTCTCCTTGCTTCAATCATCTGGAAGGGTGGAAGAAGCCACACCTAAGTCCATTGACTATGACTGGATACCAATTGTTGGAGAGGGTTCTCCATATCATATCAATGATCCTTTCACAGAAACCCATTCTCCTCAGCATAAGACAGGTAAAGGCCTAGGATACCCTGTCATAAGCTTTGGCCATGTCAAGTTTGATGACAACATTGGAACCAATATTAGGCTTCTTGATACCATGAACTATCTCTTGGGAAAGCATGATGTTTTCTGAGATATTTCTACCCTTCACAAATCCAGATTGATTGACTGATATGATGTTTGGTAGAATTGGTGCAAGCCTGGAGCAGATAATTTTGGATATGATCTTGTTGATAAAGTTGCTGAGACTGATTGGTCTGAACTAAGTGAGGGAATTTGGGAATTCAACTTTTGGCAGCATGACAATACAAGCATTTGTTATGTATTTAGGTATTGAGCTTCCCCCAAAGAAATCCAGTACTACATTGAGCAGGTCATGTTTGATGATATTCGAGCAAGACTGATAGAAATTACCATTCATGCCATCTGGGCCAGCAACACTTGTTGGGTTCATTGAGAAGACCACATCTTTGAGTTCAGACATGGTAGGACCCACTATGAGGGAATCATTGTCTTCTGGGCTGACACATGAAGGGATGCAGGATAACAGATCTTCTCTAATGGGCCCCCTGGGTCAGTGAAGAGGTCTTGGAGATAGTCACAGGAAGCATCCCCTATGGCAGAGTCCCCATGAAGCCAGTTTCCTATGGCATCTTTGATCTTGTGGATGTACAACTTTCTTCTTCTCCCTTTGATAAGACTATGAAAATACTTAGAGTTGGCATCTCCTTCTTTAAACCACTGGAGCTGAGTTTTTTGTTTCAGATTCCTCATTTGTGTTGGCCCAAGCTGTCTCTGCCTCTTTGAATTATTTCTCATACTCCTTAGATTTTTGGAATATGTCACCATATTCAATTCTGGACCATTTACTCAATGCATGACTGACAGATTTGAGTTTCTGATGGAAAACCCACATAGCTTTGCCTTCAACTTTCTGTTCCCAGAGTTTTTTTACTAGAGGCATGAATTTCTCATTTTCAGTCCAGCAGTTCAAGAATCTGAAGTATTTGTGACCATTCTCCTGTGGTGCATGTAGTTCCAGAAGTAAGGGGTTATGATCAGAGCCTGCTGAGGTTAAGTGTGAAATGACAGTAGTGGGGAACTTTGTCAGCCATTGATCATTTACCATGCCCCTGTCTAGTCTTTTCCAAACTATGGAGCATGGACCTCGAAAATTGGACCAAGTATATCTAGGTCCATAGAAGCCAAGATCAACCAAGCCACAGTCTTCTATCATACTCAAAAAATCCAGACTCTTGTTTATTTGATAAGGGATTCCTCCTATTTTCTCTCCAATAGAAGCAATGACATTAAATCCTCCAATTACACACCAGAGACTGTTGTAATCAGAAGATTTATGTCTCAGAACATCCCAAAGAGGTCTCCTCAAAGCAAGTTTGCATTTGGCATAAATGATAGTGACCATGAAGGTGTTTTCATTGGCTACATGTCTCATTTCCAGGGTGAGTTTCTGGTCATCATGGTCTAGGACTTTAGCAAAAAATTCTCTGTCCCAGAAGACCCATATTTTGTTGTTGGTATTTGAAGCAGCTTGGTGCATGGACAACTGGAGTTTGAAGTAGTTGATGTGTGTGTTATCAAAGAAGGGTTCAAGGATAGCAATGAAGGAAAGGTGGTGAATTTGCTTTAGGATTTTGAGCCTTTCAATGGCTCCCGAGGTCCTAATGCCTCTCACATTCCAAACGATTGTACTAATCATTAAAATTGGGAGGGGGGGGGGGTTGTGGCTTGGAGGGACACTGTTGCTTCTAGTGACTCTGCTTCTTGTGATTCTGGGGGAGGATCTCATGTTGGTATTGGATATTTGAGATGGTCTAGTTTCCTGATTAGTTGTACCATTGATAGCAGAAATGAGAAGATTACAATGCTGGTCATCTTCATTGTCATCACCGATTCCTGTTTCATCTTCATAATCACCACACATATCATCCTCAAAGTTGATAGGCTTGTATTCATCTTCTTGAGGTGAGTATCTATTCAGGGGGCATTCCTTAAGGATAACCTCAATAGGGTTCAGGTTCTTCTCTTGGGAGTTTAGACCTATGGGAAATGGGGGTGCTCAGTGGTTGGGATTGCAGATAGATTGGTGACACTGGTTAAGAGAGGTTGTGTGAGGACTGGGTCTATTGTTGGGTCAGTGTGAAGAGATGATTTGGTGAGTGATCCTGGGGTATGATTTTTGGGTGGGGAAGGGTTTTGGGGGATAATAGTTGGGTTTATCTGGGGGTCCATTCATGAATATTCCTGCCTGTCTTTTCATGGCTTTCCTTCTCTTTTGCCTAGGCTTGTTCTTGGATTTGGGAGTCTGGAGATTAAAATCAACATTTGCATGAGCCTTTCCTTTGAGAAATCTCCTTATTTGGTCATCAATATCCTCTTGGATATCACCTTCAGAGCTTAGGACCTCACCAGCCTCAGCAGTCACATTTATGACAGGTTGAGGTGCAACAACAGTGGTAGCAGGGGGGGGGGGTAGAGTCTTTTCTATGGTTATCCAATTTTGTTAAAGCACACTCATGCAAAGCATGAGGAAACCCCTCCCCTTTGGATGCCCCTTCCTACAGATTAGTAGGGTTCTTCTAACATTCCTCCTCACCTCCAGTTTCCTCAGAAATAGAATTCAACATAGAAGGGGTTTGGGATTGTGCACACTGATTCTGGATTCCAGATTCAATACCAGAGGGAGGACCCCCTGGATTTACAGGTGAAGGTTTCAAGTGGTTACCTGAGGTGGCTGCAAGATTTGTATGAGCTGGACTTGGGTTTGTCACATATTTCTGTTGCTACTTCTTGTTGGTTTGAGAGTTACCTTTAAAGTTCCTTTTCTTTTGGGTTTGCCATTCCTCTGTTTTGGTCTCTTCTTCAGTTCTTTGGTGTGCTGTCATTTGTTGCTGTTCTGTTGCCATTTGGATTATATGAGGATCATTTCTTATTATTGGTGGTGTGGCTTGTGTGTTAGTTTCGTGATGCTTTGGTGGAGCTGGGATAGAGTTGTGTTTGTTGGTGATCTAATTTAAAGGTTGGGTGGCACTACTGGTGGATGCTTCTTCTCTCCTTTTTTGGTTTATATCATCTTTCAGCTTGACTTGGCAGGCTTGAATTGCATGCCCCTGATATCTGCAATATTTGCAATATGAAGGGAGGTCCTCATATTGGATTTCCAGCCACTGCCCTTCTCCATTAACATCATCATCATATCCTAACCAAACATGACTAGGTCTGTCTTGAGTGAGATCAATTTTCATCTTAATCTTAGCTACACTGCCCCTTGTTTTTTGAAAAGAGGCTAAGTCAAGAAACAAAGCTTTACCAATTGGAGACAACAGGGGAGATAGGATTTCCATGTAGTACAAGTGCCAGGGAAGTTCTGGAATGACTACCCAGGTAGGCACAATTGGTGAATCTTCATGAGGCTTGAACACTGGATTCCAGTCTTCTAGCTTCATCATCTAGCCTTGGATGTTGTTTGGTCCAGACAGTTGCATGATCATACTCGTTATCAAGATCAATGTAAACTGTTCTAGCATTAAAGTGAGAAATCTTAACCCCTCATCTGAGCTCAGTCTGGCTATAAAACTCTTCCTAATGACTTCCATTCTTGGCATGGTGTTTGAAAATTTACCAACCACATTGAATTTGCATCTGTCTGCAAATTTGACCATTTAGTCCTCTCTTTTGAAGATCACAGCAGGTTTGCCTTGTTTTGTGTGATGATAGGAGGGGCGAATTGAATGGGGGCAATCTCAGCATCATGTCTGGCTCTCAACCTGTTTGCAAAAGAGTGTTTGACTGTTGGGGGAGGGGGTGGAGGTGAATTGGTTTGAGGTTTGTTGGTAGTGATATTTGGTTGTAAGGTTTTGGTATTGGCTGTGGGATTTGAAACTGTTAAATGGGTATTGGGTGAGGTATCTGATTTGGTTTGGGAGGTTGTTTCTATGTGTTTGGGTTGTGATTTGTGTGATTTCCTAGGGTATTTTGGTTTCTCAAAGATGGAGGATATTTGGATAGGAGTGTTTCTTGAGGGTTTATGTTGCAGCTGCGGTTGGTACCCGTTGGTTAAGGATAGACAGGGATTGCCTGATTTCTGAACTTCAATAGACTGTTGGGCTTGATCATTTCCATTGGGGGTTGGGATCACTTTTGTTCCTCTTACAGGAGAGGCAGGACCATTTCTAGATAGAATTTGGATTGCCATTGATTGTTCAGAGTTAAGCTGGTCCGTTCTAGCATGTAACAAGGATTCTGACAGTTCTGATGTAAAGGGAACACCATTTTTTGGGAGGGGTTCTTGATGGGTAGTTGGACAAACTTGTTTCAGCTGAGGTTGTGAAGATGTTGAGGCAACAACATAGGGGAAGTTAGTTGGAAAACTGGGCTTGGCATTTTGTCGAACACTTTGCTCCAAAAAACTGTCCAGTTCACTTTTTTGCAATGTTGTGGGAATTGGATTGATGGAAATGGTGTTTGTTGATTGAGAGGCATTCTTCTGAGTACTATGGATGGTTTGGCATTTTTTTTGGTCATTTTCCATAGCCGATCTCCTTGCTCGACCATTTGGTGAAGAAATGGGTACTTGGAAGGACTAGTGTGTTCAGTTGACCTGTTGGAATGGCCTGAAACTTCATGGGTTTTCTCATTGGGGTGTTTAGAACCTCCTCCAATTTTTAGTTTCACATAAGTTTGCCCATAATTGGTTTTGGAATTTCGTCGAACACCTTGAGTGCTAAGACTTTCAGATTTCTTTTTCCTCAAAATTGAAAAATCTGATGAGTACCCAGAGGAAATTGAGGATTGGAAGATGTTCTTCTCATCAAAAGGAAGAGATTGGTAGCTTTCTTTTTCATTTTGAACGGCTGGAGCACTGTATCCCATCATTTCCCAGTGCCCGGCGATTTGCAACATGTCGGAGCCAGCGATTCCCACAGTAGAAATGTCTGAAAATTGGTGGAGGGGTGAGCCTTGGTGTGGGGGACAAACTCCACATCTTGAAATTTCTATATTTGTTCCAGAAAATTCATGGGGAATTTTTGAATTCTTCAGGCAATTTTTCGCTACAGTAATCCTTGCACTGTCTTGGAGATATGTAGCAGTAGGAGATGAATTTTGAGATGAAATCAATTGGAGATGATGCGTAATAGAATTATGCTTCTTTTGAGACTGGTCCGGTGGCTTTCCACCGTCGACGGCGAGGTAGTGGCCATATCGCCACCACAAGGGCATTGTTCACGTGAGTCGCCCTGTACGGAGAGGATTCTGGTTTTTTGCGGCGCAGATTGGCAAATGAGGCAAAGGTGGGGTTTAGGTTTTTTTTAAGCAAATTATACTACTAGGCTGGGTGCCTAGTAGTTATTTTATTAATAAAAAATCAAATAACAAAGAGTTTATGTTGTCCTAATGGAGTTAGGACAGTAAAGTATGAGATTACATAAATCCTATTATCAAAATTGGTTTTGTGAAGACCAATATTGATATCACAATGAAAGCTATTATCTTTATCTAATCTGCCAAAGCTAAAATTATTCTAACTACACAGTGGTAAGGCCCAACTGGGACGCATTTGTAGCCTTTTCATTGCATTTGAATGCCATATTGATCAGTGCAATTGTGATTCTTATATGTTTTGTAATTCTTGTCCTTCGCATTTCCTAACCTCTCCAGTGAAAGTGTGTGGTTATACACACATACCGCACTGCCCAGTAACGTGAGCTGACTAATTTCGCACCCATGTTCTGCATAATCCCATTCCTGACTCTTGTCCATTCTCCATGGTTGTATTTCGTGTTTGTCTTAATGACTGTAACTGGTGAGTTGTGTGGCGTGCTCCAACAAAATGTGTCCAGTTTTCCATCTTGTAGCTGCTAGTTCGATCCTAAGTACATTTGCATTCTGTGTTGTGCATAGGTTGTGTCTAGTGTCATGTGAAATGTCGAAACTTGTTGGTTGTTGACTAGTGTTAATGCACTCTAGCAGTTGAAACATGATGCTCAAAGTCTATCATACTGTCCTCTTTGCCAAGGCAATTCCCATACTCGATCATGCTGTGTGATTCTTGCTTGCATCTGCCCTTAATTGTGGCTTGTCCTTGTTGTTGTCTCTCATACTTATGCATGTCACCTTTCCTTCTTCCTGGGAATGAGCACTTAGTGCTAATACCACCCATGGAATCATAATGAGTGACAAGGTATGAGTACAATATCGGTTCCTGCAAAAAAGAAAATAAGGTTAGTATAAAACGTGTTCTCCTTGTACTCCTCCCACAGGATTTGTACAACTTGAACACACGATCTCTTAACTGCCCTGCATTTCCTTATCTTCTTATTTCCGAGTGTTCCCATCTTCACGTGGCTTGTATTATACCTCTACTGTCCTAATACCCCTTGCTCTAATAACTCCCCTCTTCCAGATTGTCCAATTCGATGAAACATTCTGGGCAATGCATTCATTCTTTTCCTTCTTCTGATAACCCTTGCCTTTCTTCCTCTATCCCCTAAAAAATGAGTTTCATATCCTTCCCTCCCATATGTCCAATTCGATTTAACTTTCTGGACATTATTCCTATTGAATAGTATTTTCCTACCTCTGTGTTTTCTTTCTTTTGTATCTCCATATCTGGTTTCCCTCCCCTTTTTCTCCAATCTCCTAACTGTCCACTTCTGTTAACACTTCTGGACAATGTTCCATTTTTTGTCGTAGCTTTGGTACACTCCTTTTTTTCCTCTCCTATCTCCCAATATTTTCTTTCCCTTGGACTACCCATTTATATCTGTCCATGATGCCATATTCTCTCCATATTTCTGAGCATTCCTTCTTTGACACTGATAGGATTATTCCTTTGCATCCCATTATCATCAATTCTATTATATGCATTCCATCTTGACAATTGTTCTTCATTGGACTGCCCAATTCTCATTCTGGGCAGGTTTTTTTTAATGATTATGAATCTCATTTCAGTTGAACTGTTGCCTATCTGCAAAGGTCTTCCCTTGGGTTGAATGCTACGCATTAAAACCACCAGCGAGATTTGCTTTACATCATATTATAACAGTTCAAACAAGATACCTGCAAAACAGAAACACCAGTTAATGATAAAGATGATCACCATGCTCTCCTCTCTACATATTTGAGCATGATGAATATATGATATGCCACCTTCCTCATTTCCTCCCTTTTCACTTCCTGGTTTTTCCAAACTCTTACTCTTAACGATGGACATTGTAGCTTGTCTTCGTTCACCATTCTCCTACTTTGGACATCTAGTTCCCAGAAGTCAAAACTTTCAATTTTACCATTGTCCAAAGCATAGTTCGCCAGATGATCTGCAAGTTTGTTACCTTCTCTAAAAATATGAGAGACTAGGAAATTGAACTCCTCCTTCAACACCATAATCTCCTCCACAATTTCGACTATACACCAAGGTGTCTTCCACTGTCTCAATAATGTTTTTGAGCAACATTGAATCTGTCTGAATCCAGATATTATGAAAATTCATGGCTTTACACATTCTCAATGCCTCCAATATTGCTACTGCCTCTACTTCATTGTTGGACCCAACTCTTATTTCCCTTCCTGTTGCATACTTTATATTTCCTTCGTCATCTCTTAAACATACACCTATTGCACTTCTTCCTGGATTACCTCTTGATGCCCCATTTGTATTTGCTTTAATCCACCCTTCCATAGGTAATTCCCATATCACCTTGTTATACCTCAGTTTAGGTGTATAGTTCTCTAACAAGGTAAAAATTCTCTGCCACCCATGAGGCACAGATAGGCCAGGTTTCCTAAGTTTAACTAGAGCTTGGAGAGTAGAAGATGCCAGAACTTGGGTTTAGGGTTTTTTTTAGAAAATATACCTCTAAGCATTACACCCAGTGGCTAATATATATAAAATACCAAAATATGGTCCAAAATATACAAGATGTCCAAGATAAAATCTACTAAGTACTAGGCTACTAGGAAATGAAAAAGCTAATAGGCTAAAAATAGAAGTACTAACTATTACAACATGCAAATCTAAATGATTCAATCTCTTGACAATGTAAATGGATCCAAAATCCAACAGTAGATACCAAGTAGCACCTCTAATACTCTCACCAGGTGCCAGAATATGCACTCCAATGGCAAATGTGGACTCCAAACAACTACACCACTCAATTGAACCAAGCAGCTCTAATCCAGCAAGTTCATCAACATTGTTACCATTGCATTTGAATCTCTTAGCATGGCTTCTTCTGCACATTGGCATCACACCCGCAGACTGAGCATGACACCATGCTGATACCACTGGGAAGTGCCATACTAATCTCCAAAAGCTTACAAGCACAAGTTCAAACCTGCTTTTCACATTTGTACTTCTCATCACAATATAATGTTGCACCATCCATAACTTGCTCCTTCTTAAACTTTTGTGCACTATCAAGATAGTTCCAGTGTACCTTAACAACACACAATATAAAACCAACCAACAGAGATTAGCAGATGGGTGTAGGATCAAATCATATAGTGCCATTCTGACCCTAAGGTTGTGATTTTGAGATTTGTCTTGATAGAGTAACCTCATCCCTGTACAGAGTAGTTCATCTAATGATTGCAACTCTGATGAAACTTTTACAAAGACACTGTCACTTGAAAAAAGATCTCCAGAATGAGCATGATAACATGCTAATACCACTGGAAAATCATTCATCAAGTTCCAGTTAAAAGTAAAAGATTCTGGCATTATAACGATGGTTGTCTTCATTAATCAGGTTTCTTCCTCTTGGCTATCCTAACTCGTAGGTTAGGAATTTGAAATTTGTCCATATTGATCAAAGTCTTCCCTTCTGATGGTAGTTCCTGAAAAGAATGGAATGTTATTGTACCTGCAAAACAGAACACAAGGTTAACTAAAAAATATGCAACTTTGTTGCCTTCCCTCATTAAATGTTGGAATATCACGTTATAACAACTCTTTATCTCCTTGATTCTCCCCACTTCAGCCCCAATGCACCAAGGTGTATCCGATTCATCATCAATGATCTTCCTCATCACCATTGAATCAGTTTCAATAATCAAAGGATGCAGTTGTCTCTCCACACAGTATGTCAAACCCGTAACGATTGCCTTTGCTTCAGCTACAATGTTTGTTGTCTTTCCTATCTCCTTAGCCTTAGCATACATTAAGTCACCCTCATGATATCTAACACAAAAACCATACGAACTAGGACTAGGTTTTCCCCTTGATGCTCCATCTGTGTTACACTCATACCAACCTTCATATGGAAATTTCCATGTGACTTTCTTAGTAACTACAACTGGCTTGTAATTTTCAAAGTACCTAACCATTTCAGGCCATAGTACTGGAATTCTCTGCAACCAAGGATACCTCACCTTTGCTAAATAATGAAAAGTTTTATTAACTTCATGGATCACTCTATTACAGGACACTGCCCCCCCATGTTTCATTGTGTTCCTTCTCTTCCAAATCTCCCATAGAATTGAAACAAAGGCTTAAGCTTATGACAACACTTTGCATTCCACCATTCCTTTATAACTTGATGTACCTGTATTAAGTTAATGACTAGTCCAGTAGCATGTGTAAATGAGTTCCAAACTTTTTTAGCAGTATCACTTGTCAAGAACAAGTGCTGAAAAGAGTCTTCTTGTATTGGCATGCAGCACCAACACTTAGACACCACCATATAACCCCATCTCCTTCATAAATCATCAGTAGGAATTTTTCCTTTCCAAACTCTCCATAAGAAGAATGATATTTTGAAAGGTAACCCTTTAGTCCACAACTTTGCAAATTCTGGATTCATTGGTTCCCTATGTCTCAATATTTTCCAAGCACTACTGACTGCGAACTTCCTTGAAGGTGTAGGCATCCATCTTGGAATATCCCATGAGTCATTGTCATCGACATAATCTACCTCATGTCTAATATGATCTGCAATCTCCAGTGGGAATGTTTGATCCAGAAGTGTATCATCCCATCTTTCTCCAGTTCTCAACTCAGAAACTTCTTGTAACCCTTCATTTATTTGAAATTCTCCAAGAAGTACATGATATAGAGCCCCTAGTCCAGTCCAATTCTCATGCCATACATTAGTAGAACCTCTATTCATCTCCCATAAGATTTCATGCTCCACCTCCTCTCTTGCCTCTAACATCTTCCTCCAGACATGTGAACCCTCTCTAAATTGAACTACTGTAGGTAATTCTTTCTTGCAATATTTATTCCAGATATAGTTGGCCCATAAAGATTTTGATGTTCTAAACCTCCACCATATCTTTACAAACACTGCCTTTGAAACATCACTCAAAGACCTAAAACCTACCCCTCCTTCCTCCTTAGGTAACATAGATTCATCCACTTTGTCAAGTGCCTACTCCTACCTTCTTCCTTGTTACTCCAGAAAAATCTTGCAAATATTTTATGGAGATGATCTATAACATTCTTAGGTGGATCAAGTACTGACAATATATGTGTGGGCATACTTTGAAGTACACTTGATATCAATGTAGCCTTTCCTCTATAAGATAACAATTTCCCTTTCCAAGAATGCAACTTTGCCTTAACTTTCTGGATCAAATCATTGTAGTACATCTTTCTTCTTCTGGTATAGAAAATTGGACATCCAAGGTAAGTAAATGGAAACCTACCTTTAGATCATCTCCAAGGTAGCGACTGCATTTACCAATTCTCCTGCTTCTTTTGCATGCATATAGAATGAGCTCTTTTCCTTGTTGATCAACTTCCCTGAAGTGTACTCATCTGATGTCAAAACATCCATAATTTTTTGAAGTGAATAAGCATCAACAGATGCAAAGATGATAGTATCATCTGCATAGGCTAAATGATTCAATGGATCACTCCACTTTGGCATTCCAAAACCTCTAAACTTCCTATCCTCATACAACTTGTTCAATGATCTGGATAATACTTCAACTGATAAGATGAACAAAGCTGGAGAAAGAGGATCACGTTGCTTCACACCCCTTGTTGAATGAAGGAATCCAGAAGCTTGTCCATTAACCATGACTGAATACCAGTTGTTAGCAATTAGGTTCCAGACCATGTTAATAAAGCATTCTAAAAATCCCATCTTCCTTAGAACATGCATCAAATATTTCCAAGACACCCTATCATATGCCTTAGCCATATCTAATTTGATCACAACATTGGCAGGCTTGCCTCTCAATCTTATATCAGTAACAATCTCTTGAGTCAACAAAATATTTTCAAAGATACTCCTTCCCTTGAAAAAACCTGATTGGTTTAAGGAGATTAGTGAAGGCAGTATCCTTTCCAGTCTATCATGGACCACCCTTGAGAACACCTTATTAATAAAGTTTCTCAAACTGATTGGTCTTAGTTCTGAAAATGTTTGAACATTAGGCTTTTTAGGCAACAACACAAGGTTAGTGTGTGTTATAGATTTAGGCAGTGATCTTCCTTCATAAAACATAACTAACATCCTATGTATATCATCTCCCACAATACTCCAGCATACTTGAAAGAACAAGCCAGAAAAACCATCTGGACCACTTGCACTTTCACTACTTAATGCAAAAACAACATCTCTTACTCCCTCCTTAGAAGGTAGCCTACATATTTCAAGATTCTGCTCCCTAGTCACCATACAAGGCACATTGTCCAGTAGCTCAAAGGTTGTAGGATCCCCCTCCATAGTAAATTTCTTCTGAAAGAATTCAACTGCAGCCTTGGACAATGTTTCTTGGCTTTCAAGCCATGAACCCTCACTATTCTGTATCCTTTTCAGTTGTAACTTTTGTCTCTTACCATTAACACAATTATGGAAGAATCTTGTATTTCTATCACCTTCTTCAAACCAATTCATGCCTGCCTTTTGCTTCCAGTATTGTTCCTCAATGCTCAAGTACTTCTTCAACTCAACTTGAGCATATTGAAGGACTATTCTATTCTCTATTGAAGGATGTTCCTCAAATAACATCTCCTTGATTCTAACCACATCCTCCCTTATAACTAGTTGTTTAAAAATATCTCCATAGGTTAGTTTCCTCCACTTGGAAAGAGAAATTTTAACCCTCTTCAATTTCTTCTTAAACATCAAAAGTATCATGCCTAGCCCAAAAATTAAAAAACTTAAATGGCTTGATAAAGTTTATAGCCTCCTCACCACAACTTATCAACAGTGGAGCATGGTCTGAACCAGTTCTAATAAGGTGCTCAACTTCTATTGTAGATAACAAATTTTGAAATGGTAAGTTGACAAAGATTCTGTCCAATCTTTTGAATATGCACTCTTCATTTGGTCTTCCATTCCACCATGTGAAAGGACTTCCTTTGTATCCAAGATCAAACAAGCCACAAGAGTTAACACAGAATGCAAAGTCTTCATATTCTGGAGGATAAACNAAGCTCCATGTCACTAGCTAGGTAGTAAAGATTATCCCATAGTTCCAATCTTTCCATTTCACAACACTTAGCATATACAAATGTCATCATGATAAAATTACTAAGTTCCTGATGATATACTTTTATTCTCATTTGTTGCTCAGTATCAATCAACAACTCCCATTCCACCACTGCATCAAAAAATAACCAAATCTTCCCATTAACATTTGAAATTGCTGCCTCCATACCTAGCCTTCTTCTATAATTCTGAATGAATTTCTTCTTTTGAAATGGCTCCATAAGTGAAATAATAAAAAATCTATGTTCCCTTTGCATATTTATAACCTTTTGAAAGGCCTGTTGAGTCTTTACAGACCTTATATTCCAAATTAAAGACTTGATCATCATCTTGTAGTTGTAGAAGCTGCCCTTCTAGGCAATATCCTTGTAGGTTGTTGTTGCTGTTTCTGTTGATTCTTCTTACCTTTCTTCCCACTTCTAGAGGCTGCCCTAGGAGATACATCCCCTTCCCTCATTACTTCCTTGAAATTTTCTGCTGTTGATTCACCATCTCCATCATCTTCAAATTGTTGTTGTTGTTCCACCAGATCATTCTGAATCTCCATTGGCATTTCCTTAGGAGTTATTAGATCATGCAACACCTAATTAGGAGACTTCAAATGTATTAGGGTTTTTTTTAAAACAATCCACTAGGCAGCGCCTATGGCTAGTTTTTATTTATAAATAAGGTCCAAACAGAAAACAAATTATTATGTTGCCTTACATGGTGTAAGACTACTCAAAAATGGAAACTTACATATAACCTATTGCCAAGTTTGCGTGTGTGAAGCTCAAGCTTGACAGTACATAGTGGTAAACTAGGTAGGTTAGTATAAAGAACTAACATGAGTCCTAGTCTAAAACATAATGAGAACAGTTCCTTGCCAAAGTATTGTCGTGGCCTTATTTTGTGTGTATCATCACCCCTTATGCACTAGTTGATGTTTGATATTCCTATTGTTGAGTATAGTATCTACATCTTTAAAACTATCCCTGAATTCCCGCTCAAATACCTTCACCTCGCTCGTCCAGTTTATTGTGCCTAATGCGATCTTGTTTTCTTTATTGATCTTTACGTGCGTCTTCCTTCCATGATTTGAATCCCACTTTGTTTGGTCATGTTTGTGAAGTAGTAGAGTAAATGAATTCATTGGGTAGAAGTTCCCACATTCATTCCCTACTCACGTTTTGACAAACAATGTGACCACTTGGGAGTTCGACAGAAACTGGGCCATGTAGACAGTATGATTCTGCCCAGAGTTGGTCAATTTCTTCTGCTTCCTTTTGCTTTTTGCTTGTTCATTTACGTCCTTAATGGCATAGGTGTGTATAACATATAATTTCAGCCTCCACCTCCAGGTTTTGGCAATGATATCCACATCTATGTTTCCCCCAAAACTCCATGCTCCTATACTTGTGCATACCCTTGATTCCCCTCCAGTGGAATGAGCACCAAGTGCTAATACCACCAGCTGGAAGTTCTTCGAAGTGTATGGCATAGATACAGTTGCTTTTCCTGCAAAACAATAAACAATGTTAGTCCATAAAAATAACTCCATGATCTCCCCCGTACAACTTTGATCATAGTGTTCGCGTATCATCTCTCCTTATATCCTCCTCTTTGAACCTTCTTCTCCACTCCTCTTCAATTCCTTGAAACTTTCACTCTTAGGTAAGGACATTGCATTTTATCATTATTCACCAGCCTCCTCCCTTGCTCATCCAACTCCCTAAAACTATGACCCGTTATAGTACCAATATCCAAGGCATAGTTAGCTAGATGATATGCTAAGCTATTACCTTCTCTAATAGTATGAGACACCGTTACATTACACCTTGCCATTATCTCCTTAATTTCCTCCACCACAATAGATATGGACCATGGCACACTCCATTCACCATCCAACACCTTCTTGATCATCATAGATTCAGTGTGTAGGTCTATAAGTATATAGTCATGTTGCACACAATATTTGAGTGCCTCCAGAATTGCTTTATCTTCTGCTTCTGTGTTTGTCCCAGCATGTATCTCTCTTCCATGCCCATATTCCAAATTTCCTTCCTCATTTCTTAAGACAAAACCAATTGAACTTCTTCCTGGATTGCCTCTAGAAACCCCATCAGTGTTTACCTTTATCCAGCCTGGGTTTGGGTATTCCCATATTACCTTAGTGTATTTCAGGATAGGTAGATATGCTTCCATCATGGCCAATAAATCTGGCCATTTGTGTGGCACATTTTGCATACCTGGCTTCCTGAACCTCACTACATGCTGCATAGTAGTAGATACCTGGTATATTACCCTACTTACTGTCACTGACTCTCCATGTTTGTAGCTATTCCTTCTCTTCCAAAGCTCCCATATAATCACAGCATGTAAGGCTTGCAGAATAGGTTTCAATCTTGGAATTACTTCAACTGTCCAGCATTTGATAATATCCTGATGAAGTGTGATCCCTTCTATGGATATCCCTACATGAGCTAAAAAATACTTCCATACCTTAGTTGCAGCATAGGAATTGAAGAACACATGTTGCGTTGTTTCCTTCCTTGGCTCTGCACATCACCAACACTTAGAGGCCATCGAATACCCTAACCTCCTGAAGAAGTCATCCAAGGGTAATTTGTTCTTCCACAGTTTCCACATGAAGAAATCTATTTTGAATGGTAACCCTTTTACCCATATTTTCTTGTATGCATTGGCTGGTTCACTTCTTCTCCTCAACAAGTCCCATGCAGACTTAACCCTAAATTCCCCTCTAGGTTCAAGCATCCATTGAGGTTTGTCTAATATATCATGAACCACTGGAGGTTTGATACACTCCAGAACATGTTCAGCAGTGTCTTCAGGTATGATCTCCCTAATTCTCTATTCATCCCATTGATTACCATCTACCACATCATATAAGTTTTGAACAGATTCTTCACATTCAAAGTCATGTGGTGTAACAAAGTATAGAGCACCTAGTCCAGTCCAGTTGTCAAACCAGAAAAGAGAAGACCCCATCTTAGGTTGCCATAGTATTTGATGTTCCAGTTGATCTCTACACAACATTTTCCTCCAAACATGAGAACCTTCTTTCCAAGGAATAATTAAGGGATTCAACTTCTTACAATATTTTTGACTTATGAATGAGCTCCATAGTGAAGGTTTTGTTCTAAAATTCCACCACAATTTATAAAATAATGCCTTAGACACATCGTGTAGTGACCTAAACCCCACCCCTCCTTCTTCACATGGCAGACACATCGTATTCCAAGAGGCCTAGTGTCTCTTTGCAACACCTACTGAATTACTCCAGAAGAATTGGGCGAATATTTTATGTAACTTACTGATCACATAAGATGGGGGGTTTCCTTCAGATAAAAGACGAATGGGCATACTTTGTAATACATGATTGATCAATACTGCCCTTCCATCGATAGACAACAATTTACCTTTCCAATCTTGCAGTTTGTCTAAGACCTTATTGATAAATCCTTCATAGTAGTACATTCTCCTCCTATCATAGAAAATGGGACAACCAAGATCAGTGAAAGGGAAGTCCTGCCTAGCAATCCCTGTGATTCTTTGTACCTTGTTCACCACTGCATCAGATGTTGAATGATGCATATAGATAGCTGATTTATTCCTGTTAATCACTTGGCCTGATGCACCCTCATATGCTGCCAACACTCTCATGATTATATCTAATGAGGTTGCATCTGAATATTAGAAGATGATGGTGTCATCCACATATGCCAAGTGATTAATCTTTGGACTCCATTTTGGCAAGCCAAATCCTCCAAAGTCGCGATTTCTGTGCAATGAATTCAATCCCCTAGATAGAGCTTCTGCTACAAGAATGAATAAGGCAGGGGATAGTGGATCACCTTGTTTCACTCCTCTTGTTGACTTAAAGAACCCAAAGGGCTGTCCATTAAGCAATACTGAATACCAATTATTTGCAACTATTTCGTACACCAACCCTATAAATCTCTCCTCAAAGCCCATTTTCCTCAACATCTTAGTTAGAAACAACCATGAAAACCTATCGTAGGCTTTGGTCATGTCCAATTTGATCACAACATTAGGACCTCCTCTAGTTCTCAATCTGATATCTGTGATGATTTCTTGAGTTAGCAGGACATTTTCCACTATGATTCTCCCTTTGACAAATCCAACTTGTTCCTCAGAAATTAAGTTAGGTAGTAGCCCAGATAGTCTCTCATGCAGCACTCTAGAGAAGATCTTGTTCACAAAATTGCTAAGGCTAACTCGCCTCATGTCTAAATATGACATCACATCCTTCTTCTTAGGCAGAAGAACCAAATTGGTATGAGTGATATATTTGGGAAGATCATGCCCATTATATAATGCTTTCACCATATCTACAATATCATCTCCAATTATATCCCAACATGAATGAAAAAAACATCTCGTAAATCCATCAGGACCTCCTACACTATCCCCATTTAAACCATATACTGCCTGTTTTACCTCTTCCTTTGTTGGTTGTTTCATTAACTCTTCATTCTGTACTGTAGTGATCATTGATGGCACCTCTTCGAGGATTCTAAAATCTGAAGGTACTACCTTTTCATGAAACTGTGCTTTGAAAAAACTCACTGCTTTCTCAGCCATCTGCTCATTATCTTCAAGCCAAACTCCATTAGTATTTTGTATTCTCCTCAATTGTAATCTTATTCTCCTCCCATTTACTTGAGCGTGAAAAAATTTCATATTCCTATCTCCATCTTTGAACCATATCATGCCTGATTTTTGCTTCCAAAAATCTTCCTCCTATGATATAAACCTGAGCAGTTCAACTTGGATCTTTTGAAGTCTCTCTCTATTCTGTATAGTTGGGTTCCTTTCAAATTGATTTTCATGAAGTAAGACCACCTCCCGAAGGCTAGCAATCTTTTGAAAAATATCTCTATATGTGTTTCTACTCAATGCTGCTAAGGCCTTCTTCACCTTTTTTAGTTTGTGATTGAACACATAGAAAGGGTCCCCAATGAAATCTACCTTCCAATTGTCCTTTACCACATCCATGAAAGTAGAATGTTTAGTCCAAAAGTTCAGAAATTTGAATGCCTTCTTAATTTGAGAAACATTAAGATTAATCTTCAATTGCATGGGACTATGATCTGAACCTATTTTTGCCAAGTGAGAGATCTCCAAGTTTGGCCACATTTGCTGGAATTCAAAATTTCCCAAACACCTATCCAATCGTTTGAAAATGCAATCACCTTCCCCTCTCCCATTCCACCAAGTGAACATACTGCCTTTGAAACCTAAGTCACTTAGATTCATGTGTTAACACAATGCCTAAAGTCATTCACCTCATTTAAATGCACTGGAAGACCACCAAATCTCTCCTCCTCATTCCATATAACATTGAAATCTCCCCCAACTAACCATGGCATGGACATATCCCTAGCCAAATTATACAAGTTGTCCCATAATTCAATACGGTCGTTAGCATCACACTTTGCATAAACAAAGGTGACTATGAATGCTAGTTGAGTGTCCATGTTTGTAAATTTCAAAGTCAGTTGCTGCGCCAAGTCATAAATCACTTCAACTCCATGATCATCGTCCACAAACACCAAGATTTTATTTGTTACATTGGTAAAGGCTTGCAACATATCAATTCTTCTCCTATATCTCTCCAGCTTACTTTTTTTTTTGCTTTGGCTCCATAATACCTATAAATTTGAAATGATTCTGTCTTTGCATGATGATAAGCCTCTCAAAGGCTTGCATTGTATTCACAGATCTCACATTCCAAATCAGTGAATTCATGATCAATTGTGAGGTTTAGATAGGGTTCTTTTTGTTTGAACCCCAAGGACTCCACTTTGGTTGCTATCTCTATGATGTTTCTTCCTTCCCTTTCCAGCTGATTTACCTTTGTCCATGTACCTTGGAGACAAATCACCTTGTTTAGCAATGTTCTTGAAATTCTGAGTAGTGGATTCAGCATCCAGATCCTTCCTCTTAGGCTCAGTGTTGTCATCATCCCCTTTATCCTCTGCATGTTCAGTCATTTGAGTGTTGTTTGGTATTGAAACCAAACCTTTTTGATTATTTCTCATAACATGATGCCCTCCTATATCCTTAGTGTTAGGGTTAGGGTTAGGATGAGGATCCCCAAACTCCTTTCCAACTTCTGGATCCCCTACTCCTTCCTTTTCATTGATCACCTCCTTCCCAACAGGATTGGCAGTAAATAATTCTTTACTAGGGTTAGGGCTTGTATTTTTCTGGAAATCCTGGATACTCCCACCTACATCACCTTTTCCATCTTGTGTATTGACTTGGTCTCGAATTTTGCTAGACATCTCTCCTGTAATCTCATGATCCTTGTTGCTTTTGCCATTCACACTTTGTTCTTCTTCTTCTTTCTCTTCATCTGTTGATTCTGGTTCCCCTATGACTCCTTCTTGTAGTTCTTCATCTGAGAATTGTTCCTCTTGATTAGCCCAAAGACTTCCACTAACTAATTGTAGTCTTTCTTTCTCCATTGGTACTTCTTCTATTTGCTCCATAAAAACTGATTGTGTTGGCACTTCTTGGCATGACTGGTTGATTGGTACCATATTATCATTGAAAGTTCTACTAACCCAAGCTGTTGTTGTTTCTTTACGACCTTCTATCATCTCTTTCTCTATCCTTGTACTATTTGTATCCATATCTTTTCTTGTAATACCTTTCCTTTTTAACTTAGGAGTAAATCCAGCAGCATTAGGATTAAGACTCCCAGTATTTTCAGGGTTAGGTCTAGTACTATTTTCCATGTTATTCCCATCCACCGCAACCAATTGATTGTTCTCCACATTATATTCATTGTCCACCTCTAAAATTGCAAACTTGTTAGCCGTTGCAATATGATCTTTGGCCATTCCAGTAGCTGGAACAATCTCCTTATCATTGCCCACATCACGACCACCTGTATCCTTTGGTTGTTGATTTCCAGAATTGTCAACTGGTACAATTTCCTTCCCAGTTGCACCTTGATCATTAACTTAATTTGCAGTATGTTTTGTTCTATTATCTCTAACCTCCTTCCATTGTTCTCCAACATTACCTACAACTCTTCCACTTGACAAAATCATCAATGGTTCATTATGCTTACCCTTTTCAACCACAGTCCGTTCTTCATTGTGTTGTGACTTCTCTACTGGATGCAGATGCCAACACTCAAGATCATCATGGCCTTGCAATTTACAATATTTGCAGTATTTTGGCATTGTATCATATTTTATATTGACCCATTCAGACCTTATTTCTCCAGTAAAGTCATTCTCTATGTCCATCCTCACCTTCTTAGGATGATCAGCTAACAAATCGACCAATACTTTAACCCTTGCACAACTAGGTCTAGTTTTGTTAAGTGTAACCATATCAAGGTGTAACGATTTCCCCACAGCAGAAGCAAGAGAAAAAAAAATTCCTTCACATAAAAGGTAGGTAACAGACCTGGAAAGGATATCAATGCCATTGCCATGGGTGTTTCTTCTCCAGCTTTGAACTTGGCATCATATATAAGATGCCTCAATTGAAATTCCTCTCCATTCTTATCCTTCACATAGTAAGCACTCCTCGAAGTAAAATCTATGAAATCATGCCATAATGTGAGCCTTATAAGCACATGCCTATCTCTCAAAAAACCCAATATTACATTCTCTTTTGATACCACATTGAATAGGAACAATTCTACGAATTTCAGCAAGATCTGGCCATCCATACGCGAGTTTAGCAACCATTGGAATGGACAAAGATCTGGCCATCCATACGCGAGTTTGTCTATTCAAGAGTGAAACATTGCGCATATGAATTGGTTCGATATTTTTCTAGGCAGCAACTTTTACGTGCATGGGAGTATTTATGACGCTAGGTTTTAGCAGATTTGAGTAATCTAGGGGTGTAGTAATCGTGTTTGTTGTAGAAGAAGGTTGGGCGAGGGTGGGGGAAGGCCGACCAACCGAGGAAGAAGGTTGGCCGCCCGCCAAATTGGCCATGGCAGCAGCAAGGTGCGAATCGCCTGGAAATCACCTATGCTATCGCCAGAGCTTCTCTCTCCTCACTCTCACGCGTGGTTTTTTTTTTGTTTTGAATCCACTAGGAAAATTTCCCAGGGTTAGTTTTTATTTATGAAATTAAAATAAAACAGAATATCATGTTGTCTTACTATAAGTAAGACGATAAAAAATGAAAACTACTTCTATCCTATTATCAAATTTAGGTACGTACCTAAAATTGGTATTACAACTTGATTTATTGAAATAAAAACTAACATGATTTATACTTGTGTAAAAAATAGCCTAATAACTCCAAGAAATTCAACAATTCGACCTTGAAGTCCATGTATCCCTGTGAAGATCTGAATATCTGCTCTGTCCAGTTCCTTTATATGCACACCATCATTTTGTATGCCTGAATCTATCCCAAGCTTGATTAAACAAAGTGATCTACTTCTCTTCCTATACAAATAACCATACTCCCAGATTTGCTTAACCATATTCAGATATGATGCCAAAATTGTGCCGTGATCTCTACACATTATTACGCGCATTGGAAGGATCATGGTTTAGGGTTTTTTTTAAACAAATTATACTACTAGGTTGTGTGCCTAGTAGCTATTTTATTTCTAATAAAACATGTAACAAATAACGATGTTATCTCACATAGAGTGAGATGATAAGATCTGGTTACTATTACATATATCCTATTACCAATCTTGGGTCTATTGATCCCAATTTTGGTATCAACATTGAATCTACCCTTAAAGCGAACCAAACTTAAGAAATATCCAACTACACCATTTTTTCCATATACTGTTTGTATCTACGTAGAGTTGTCTAACCAACAGCTCATCATGCATGAAATCCAATTAGTGCTCGACCTCAATGATTGTATACTGAATCTGTGATGTTCTCTAATGCAACAGTGTTCCATGTAAAGCTCAGTTTCTTCTCCTTCCATTTTCTGTTCTTGTTTCCCTATGTTATGCATTTTTTCTTTTCCTGTCCTGCTTGTACAGTGTGTCCATCTTGCCATGTGAATCCTACAATCCCAAGAGTCCATAGTCAAAGAACAATAACTGAAGGGAGAACCAAGGACAGTGTTACGATACACCATCCTTGATTCCATTCTTGTGTAACTTCCAGTGGGCATGTAATCCTTGGTTGGGGCCTTCATGTGAATGGGTTTATCTTGTTCTATCTTGCCCTTTTTTGTCTCGTAGAATTCCATATGTTCCACCCAGTCGATGCCTGTTTGCCTCCATTTTCGTAGAAATTCTCCATGTGTCTTTTAAAGTCTTTTGCCTAAGATCATATCCTTTAAGTGAGATGGATAGTATTCCTTGTTTCTAAATCTCCATGCTACTGAATTATTGCATGAGTCGAAGGTTTCTCCTTTGGAATGAATGCAGAGCATTAATACCACCAACAAGAGATCCCTTAGATATGCAACAAACTCAGTTTTTGTACTTGCAAAAAAGCAAACCAACTTAGTGTGAACATGAATCACCATGTCCTCCTCTATACTGATTTGAACATGGTGATCTACAGCCTTATTTTCCTTGGACTTCCACCTTGTTTTCCTTTCTCCAGTCCTTAGTTTCTTGCAACCTTCACTCTCAGGTATGGGCATTGTGATTTGTCATCATTTAGGATCCTCCTACCCTCTGAGTCTAACTCCCAGAAGTCATGGCTCTCTATATCTCCATTGTCCAAGGCATAGTTAGCAAGATGGTCTGCTAATCTATTTCCCTCTCTGAATACGTGTGACACCCTTAGATTGCATTGTTCCTTTAATCTCCCAATCTCTTCAATCTGATCAGCTATGCTCCAAGGAGGTTTCCATTCTCCTACAATGACCTTTTTGATCAACATAGAATCAGTTTGTAGCCATATTTGTATATGATTCCTTGCATTACATATCCTTAAAGCTTCTACTATTACTGTGGCTTCTGCTTCATTATTTGAACCTTCCCTTATCTCTCTTCCGATTGCATAAATCAGATCTCCATGGTCATCCCTCAGACAGAATCCAATTGAGCTTCTCCCTGGGTTTCCTCTACTTGCACCATCTGTATTTACCTTTATCCAACCTTCCTGTGGCATTTCCCATATTACCTTTTCATATATCAGTGTAGGTGTATAATTTTGCAGCACTGTAAGGATTTCATGCCACCTATGTGGTACCTTGATACCAGGTTTCCTTAGCTGTACTAATGCTTGCATAGTTGATGACACTTGGTATATCACTCGATTAACTGAGACAACATCTCCATGCTTCCAGCTATTCCTTCTCTTCCATAATTCCCATATGATACACGATGGTAAGGACTGCAGTATGGGTTTGATCCTTGGCAATACCTGGGCATTCCAGCATCTAGTAATAGCTTGGTGTAGTGAAATCCCCTCCATTCTGATGGCTGCTCTCATTAGAAAATATTTCCATACTGTCAAGGCTGCATTAGAGGTAAAGAACAGGTGCTCTAATGTTTCTTCCTTGGGTTGTGCACAACACCAACATCGTGAAGGCATGCAGTATCCCAACCTCTTCATGAAGTCATCCAGTGGCAACTTGGATTTCCACACCTTCCACATGAAAAAGGAAATTTTGAAGGGCAGTCCTTTCACCCACATCATTTTATAAGATTGCCTAAGATTCTCCCTTTTCCTAATATATTCCCATGCTGTTTTCACAGAAAAATTACCCCTGCTCTCTAACATCGACACTGGAGTATCCAATACAGATTCCATAATAGGGGGCTTAATATTTTCTATTATATGCATGAGTAGATCAGCTGGAAATATTTCCCTCAGCATGCTAACATTCCAGAATTCACCTTCTACCACTTCATACACATTATGTATATCCTCGTTGATTTCAAATTCTTGTGGAACTAGGTAATAAAGAGCACCTAGTCCAGTCCAGTTGTCAAACCAAAAGAGTGACGATCCCATTTTTGGCTTCCACATGATCTGCTGCTCAATCAATTATCTACATTCAATCATTTTCCTCCAAATATATGACCCATATCTCCATGGAACCATTATTGCATTCAGTTTCTTACAGTATTTCTGGCTCATAAACGAACTCCACAGACTAGGTTTGGTTCTAAAATTCCACCATAGCTTACAAAATAGTGCCCTAGAAACATCGTGCAGTGATCTAAAACCTATACCTCCCTGTTCAGTTGGCATACACATTGTAGTCCATGATGCCCAGTGTCTCGAGTTCCCTCCTATGTTGCTGCTCCAAAAGAAGTTGGCAAACATTTTGTGCAGCCTATTAATGACATTGCTAGGTGGATTCACTGCTGACAATAAGTGGATTGACATGCTCTGTAGAACACTAGCTATCAAAACTGCTCTACCACCTATTGAGAGCAGCTTCCCTTTCCACGATTGCAATTTATCCATCACTTTCCTCATCAAATCCTGGTAGTAATCCATTCTCTTTCTTGCATAAAATATAGGGCAGCCTAGGTAAGTTAAAGGGAATTCCTTATTACCTATCCCTGTTATCCTCTCAACCTCTCTAAACACCTCACCATTTGTAAGGTGGTGCATATAGAAAGCTGATTTTGATTTGTTGACCAACTGTCCTGAAGTTGTTTCATACGCATGTAACACTTGCATGATTAACCTCAAGGATCTTGCATGTGATGAAGCAAATATTATCATATCGTCTGCATACGCTAGGTGGTTGATTTTTGGGCTCCACTTTGGCAGGCCAAAACCATGAAATTGTCTATTCTGATGCAATGCATTGAGCCCCCTCGAAAGTGCTTCAGCAGCTATTATGAACAGAGTAGGTGACAGGGGATCTCCCTGTTTCACTCCCCTTGATGACTTGAAAAAACCATGCGACTGACCATTAACTAGAATAGAGTACCAATTATTCCCAACCAGATCAAATATTAGCCCAATGAAATTTTCTGAAAATCCCATCTTCCTTAGCATTTTTGTCAGGAATAACCATGACAACCTATCATAGGCTTTGGCCATGTCTAGTTTGATCACAACATTTGATCCAAATCTTGTTCTCAATCTTATGTCTGTTATAATCTCCTGTGTCAAGAAGACATTCTCCACTATGCTCCTCCCCTTCACAAATCCTGCCTGTTCTTCAGAGATCCAATTTGGTAACCTGTCAACAATTCTTTCATGAATCACCCTCGAAAAGATTTTGTTGATAAAGTTACTTAAACTAATTGGACTCAGGTCTGCAAATGTGTTAATTTCTTTCTTTTTTAGGCAGTAATACCAAGTTTGTATGAGTCATATATCTATGTAGATTCTGCCCACAAAAGAATGCTTTAACCATGGTCCTCTTCAATTATATCCCAGCAGGTATGATAAAAGGCTCCTGTAAACCCATCAGGTCCTCTTGTTGAGTCTGCATTTAGTCCCATTACAGCATGCTTAAATTCTTCAGTTGTTGGTAAAGCCATCAGTTTTTCATTTTGCTCCTTATCCACCATGGAAGGCACATGACTTAGGATGTCAAAATCAGTAGGTACCTGCCTCTCAGTAAATTGATCCTTGTAAAATTTCACAGCCTCTTCTGCAATCTGTACACCCTCCTCCAACCAATTACCATCACTGTCTTGGATTCTGGTCAGCTTTAATCTTTTCCTTCTTCCATTAACTTGAGCATGAAAGAACTTTGTGTTTCTATCTCCGTCCCTGAACCACATCATTCCGAATTTTTTCCTCCAGAATTGTTCCTCAATAGACAAGTATTTAATCATCTCAGCCTGTACCTGTTGCAATATAGTTCTATTAAGTTATGTTGGCCTAGCTTCAAACTGCCTTTCGTACACTAATACCACCTCTTCCAAACTTGCTATCCTTTGAAATATGTCTCCATATGTTGTTCGACTCCATATGGACAGTGCCTTTTTGACTTTTTTCAGCTTGAAATTGAACAAAGTAAAGGGATTTGCCATGAAGTCAGCCTTCCAGTTCTGTCTAACAACATCTTTGAATGTATCATGCTTGGTCCAGAAATTGAGGAATCTAAAAGGTTTTATGATTGGAGTAGTTTCAATGTCACACTTCAGCTTCATTAGACAATGGTCTGATCCAATCTTTGAGAGATGAGAGATCTCAATTCCTGGGAAAATCTGTTGTAACTCTGCATTGCCAAAGCATCTGTCTAACCTTTTAAAGATACAGTCTTCCTCTGAGCGATCATTCCACCAAGTATAAATACTCCCTTTGAACCCCAGGTCTGATAGATTGCATGTATTTATACAATGTCTAAAATCATCCACCTCATTAATATGTACAGGTAGTCCCCCATACTTCTCATCTTCATCCCAAATTACATTAAAATCACCTCCTACAAGCCATGGTGTGCTCATGTCTCTGGCCATTGCGTAAAGAGTATCCCAAAGTTCAATTCTCTCAATCGAGTCACATTTAGCATACACTAAAGTTAAGATCAGTTCTACATGTGTTTCTGTATGAAAAAGTTTCAAAGTCAACTGCTGCACCATATTATACAGTATTGTTACTTCGAAAACTTCGTCTACAAAAGCCCATATCTTGTTTGACATATTCACTATAGCTTGAGCCAACCCTATTCTTCTTCGATATCTCTCCATCTTGTTTGACTGTTGCATTGGTTCCAATATGCCAATAAATTCAAAATGATTCTGCTTATGCATTGTAATTCTCCTTTCAAATTCTTGCGTAGTGTTAACTGATCAAACATTCCAAATCAATGCATCCATCACTGATTTATTGATTTAGATAAAGTTCTCCTAGTTTGAACCCCTCCAGGTTGAGGTGGAGGGACTTCCTTGTTGTTTTTCCTTCTTCCTTTTGCACGATGCTTTCCTTTATCAGTGTGCCTGGGTGAAAGGTCTCCTTGTCTGGCCACATTAAGAAAGTTTTGTGCTGAAGATTCTTCAACCATATCTTTCCCAACCTGCCCTTCATTCAACTCCAATTCTTTTGTATTCTCTGCAACTTGTACTAGTTCTACATTATCTGGGGCTATAAGCTGATCCTTTGCAGTGATCACCTTCTCCACACTAATATCAGTAGTAGTTATAATCTGGTTCAAAGCATGACTGCCTTTTTCCTGCCCAGCTATCACAACAGTTTCTGCAGCCTCCTGCTTCTTTCCTTTGTTGACAGCTTCTTCTAATGAGTTGTTCTGTCATGCTTCCCCTGGTTCTATATTATGAATGCCTCCTCCTTTATCCACCATTTCAACTACTTCATTTCCTTTTGTATTATCATTATTTACATTGATGTTGTCTACTTCTTTGTTTGATATGGCCTGTTGATTAGAAGGATGTTGTGCAGTTTTTTCCCCAGTCACACTTTGGTCCTCCTCTTCTACTGCATCCCCACCCTCTTCATCTTCACTTTGCATTATATCTGGAATCTCACCCTCATCGGAATCTACTTCAGTTTGGTTTACCCAAAGTCTACCTCCTGTCCAGTTCACTTTCTCCAAACTTATGAACTGCTCATAGTCGGGATTTTCCACATGGTCATTTACTGTATTTTGTTCCAGTGCCACATTCACCCTGGTATCCTGTGTTGGTACCTCTTGTAAAGAGGTATTTGTTGCTACCAAATTACCTTGAAAGGTCCTTTGCACCCACTTTTGAGTTGATTCCCTTGGCTGATGTTCAACTCCTCTATTTCTCATGTCTGTACCTCCTTGTTGGTCTCCATTTCCAATTACTCCTTGTTTAGCATTAGGGGTTGCTGAGTTAAGACTCTTACCAGCTGTGACCTGATTTCCACCCTGACCTTTATTCCTTTTATCTGCCCTTGGGGATCTAGGTTTGAAAGATGGTGCTGCTGCATTCAACGTTGTATCCTTCTGCATTTGGTTTTGTACACTACTATCTTCAACTAGTGCAAGTTTATTGTTCTCATTATCCACATTGTTTTCAACCTCCAGTATTGCAAATTGATTGTTAGTCTGATACTGCTGGGGAACCAAGGTCTGTGTGTCAATTAGAACAATTTCCTGACCAGTTCTTTCACCTCCATTAACTTGTTTTCCTTTACCCTTGTTTCTATGATCTCTCACCTCTTTCCACTGTTCTTTAGCATTGCCAACCACATGACCTACATTTACAACCACCTTACCACTCGATAGGATCATCAAAGGACCTGTGTCCTCTTGCTTTTCTGCATTAAGTTGAACCACTGCTTCGCTTGAGACCTGTTGCTCGACTGTCTTTGTTACCAAAAGTTCAGGATGAATCCTCCAACATTCCAACATATCATGCCCTTGTAATTTGCATTCTCTACAATACTTAGGTAGATAATAATATTTTATAGTTACCCATTCTGTTCTAACCTCACCTGTAAGTTCATTCTCGATGTCCATACAAACCTTCTTAGGAAGATCTGCTAGGAGGTCGACTAACACTTTCAGACGCGCACAACTAGGTCTTGTCTTGTTCACAGTAGCCATATGAAGGTGGAGTGGTTTACCCACTACTGAAGCTAATGAAAACAAACATTCCTTGACGAAAAAGGTCGGCAACAGATTGGGAAAATAAATCCAGGCCATAACCTTTGGTGTTTCCTCATCTACCTTAAATTTCGAATCGTACAGAAGAGTTCTCAACTAGAATTCATGCCCATACTTATCTTTTACGTAATAAATGCTTTTCGACGTAAAATCTATATAATCTTGCCATAATGTTAAGCGTATCAATACATGTCTATCCCTTAAATATCCAATAGAACATTCAGCTTTAATTCCACATTGCATAGGGATGATTCAACGTAACTCTTGCAATTCTGGCAATCCATACGAGAATTTTCACACAACTGCAAACTATAATCCCTCCATAATATTCATACGCTCAACCTCAGCTTCTAAAAATTTAACCAATGGTTGTCCTTGCAAGAACGTGGCTCTTCTAAAACTAACTGGTTCGACAGGGACTGTGCGATCGTGCATGGCAGAAGTTTTCAGCATAGGTTTCAAAGCTTTTGCATAATCCATGGCTTGTGGGGTGTAGTTTGTGATCGTGGATGGATGGATAGTGATGGGGGGTGTTGTGGAGGTTGCGCAGCCACTGGCCGGAGTGGCCATGGCAGTGCACGAGAAAGTTGCCAATTTTCTTCTCTTTTTTTCGCCTGTCGCTAGAGAGAAAATCTCTCATGCAAGAGTGTGGGGATGGTGTTAGGGTATTTTTTATTTTTATTTTTTTTATTTTTTTTTTAGAAAATCCACTAGGCATTGTGCCTAGGGCTAGTTTTTTATATATAAATAAAATAAAACAAAGTATCATGGTGTCTTACTAGAAGTAAGACGATAATCTATGTCAACTACATAAATCCTATTATCAACTATGGACTTGTGAGGCCCACAATTGATATTACAAGCTGAACTAATATAACTATGAAAATAACCATATAAAACTTGTATTAAAACTAGCCCATAACTAATATCCATAATCTACATTGTCGCGCATGTAGTTGATATGATAGCCTTGTATGTCCAGTAAAATATGGATTGCTTATCTGTGTTAGGACAAAAGCATTGCCCAGCATCCCGACCTTGTGTTGATTGTGCCATTAATCCTCTATGTTTCACGAGTGATCCTTGTATGCAACACTATTAATCACTGTCCAGCTGCTGGATTCGTAGCCTCCATCTCCGAAACTTCTTGCATTTGTGTCACTGCTTGGTTCATGAGTACCTTTTCTTAATTGCTCGCATGTCTCCTGGTTGTGTATATTTACCTTTGTCTTGTGGATTACCTAGCTTTAGATGCTTTCAACATGGTATTGATTATGTTTGCTCCATGCTTTCCTTCTTATATCTGCTGTCCCTGTACTATGAGCAGGAACTGTTACTGAGGACTCATTCTTCCATTTTGCTTTCTCAAACTTATGCATGTCCTTTTTCCTTCTTCCAGGGAATGATCAACAAGTGCTAATACCACCCTTGGAAGTCGAAAAGAGTGACAATGTATGAGTACATTATATTTCCTGCAAAATAGAAACAATGTTAGTGAAACCAGTGTTCTCCTTGTACTCTTCCAAAAGGATTTGTACAGCTTGGATACATGATACATCCATTGCCTTGCATCTTCTTGTCACTTTCTTTCTATGTTTATGATGTCCTAAAACTCCAAATTCAACAAACTCACCTTTAATGCATTGTCCAATTCGATTAAACATTCTGGACAAAGAAAATTACTCTTCCTTTTAATTCTGTAAATCTCCCAGTGTAGTATAATCCTTTCCTCTCCCTTTTGTCCACTTCGATTAGGCTTTCTGGACATTGATCTTTTTGCATTGTATTTTTCTACCTCTATGTTTTCTTTGGTTAGAACCTCTAAAACGTCCCCCTACCCTTATTCTCCCTTGTCCATACTGTCCAATTCTGTTAAACATTCTGGACAGTGTTCCTTTGTTTGACTTAGCTTTGATACTCTCCTCCTTTACCTCTCCTATCTCCCAATATTTTTTATTCCATGACTGCAGCATCTCCTTTTCCTGTTGTATTTCATTTCTCAATTCAATGTTATTTCCTACCTTGACTGTCCTTCCAGTGGAATGAGTGCTAGGAACTGATACCACCAACTGAAAATTTGTCAAGGTAGAGGACAATATCACTGAAAGTGTACCTGCAAAACAAACAATAAAGTTAGTGTAAAAATGGACAACCATGAACTCCTCATTACTGATTTGTTCATAGCCATCTGATACTTGACAAGCTAAGGCTCCAAAATAGATCACCACACTCTCCTCTTGATTATGATAACCACTACCTTCCAGGTAGACTTTTCCTTTCACTTCCTGCCCCTTTGTTTCATTTAATTTCTTGCAACCTTGATCCTGAGATATGGCCATTGGTGTTTGTCCTCATTTACTATCCTCCTACCAATTGCATCTAGTTCCCAATAGTCATAGCATTCAATGTCTTCTACATCCAGGGCATAATTTGCTAAATGATCAGCCAATCTATTTCCTTCTCTATATGTGTGTGAAACCTTGATATTGTGTTCCTCCTTAAATTTCATTCAATCTGGTCTATAATAATCCAAGGAGGTTTCCACACTCCTTCTATTATGTTCTTTAGTAGCATCGAATCTGTTTGCAAACAGATCTGCAAATAATTCATCACCTTGCACACCCTTAATGCTTCAACCATGGCCTTGACCTCTGCTTCATTATTCGAACCTTCCTCTATTTCTCTTCCTGCTGCATACTTGACATCACCCCTATCATCTCTAAGACAAAATCCAATGCCACTTCTACATGTATTTCCTCTGCTTTCCCCATCACAGTTCACCTTAATCCATCCTTCTTCAGGTAATTTCCATATCACTTTCTCATGTTTAAGTTTAGGCGTGTACTTCTGTAGCATATTGAGCAATTTAGACCATCTATGAGGAACATTTAGTCCAGGTTTCCTTACTTGTACCAGTGCTTGTAAAGTTGTAGATACTTGATATATTACTCGACTGACTGAGACGACCTCCCCATATTTCAAACTGTTTCTCCTCTTCCACAATTCCCACAAAATACATGTTGGGAGGGCCTGCATTATTGGCTTGATTCTAGGAATAACTTGAGCAGTCCAGCATTTAGTGATAGTTTGGTGTAGTGTCAACCTTTCTATTGAAATTCCAGCTCTTTGAGTGAAGTATTTCCACACTTTTTTAGCAGCATTCGATGTAAAAAATAGGTGCACCAATGTTTCTTCCTTGGGCTCAGCACAACACCAACATTTAGATGGCATACAATATCCCAGTCTTTTCATAAAATCATCTAGAGGCAATCTAGCTTTCCAGACCTTCCACATAAAGAAAGAAATCTTGAAAGGCAGTCCCTTTACCCACATAATTTTATATGCCAAGCTAGGATTGTCTCTCCTTATCAAATATTCCCATGCAGATTTGATACTGAAATTACCTCTTGTTTCCAGCATCCAGATGGGCATGTCCAGTGTATTTTGCATTACCGGAGGTGAGACATTATATATGATGTGTTGTGCAAATTCTTCTGGAATAACCATGTGTAATCTATCTCCATTCCAAGCAGAATTATCCACCAAATCACTCACATTATGGATCTCCTCATCCACTCCAAACTATTGAGGTATTAGGAAATATAGAGCTCCCAATCCCGTCCAGTTATCAAACCAAAAAAGTGCAGACCCCATTCTTGGCTTCCATAGTATTTGATGTTCTATACTTTCCCTGCATTCAATCATCTTCCTCCATACATGTGATCCATCTTTCCAAGGCACAATGACTGCATTTAGTTTCTTGCAGTATTTTTGACTCATAAATGAGCTCCATAAACTTGGTTTTATTCGAAAGTTCCACCAAAGTTTACAAGAAAATGCCTTTAACACATCGTGAAGTGACCTGAGGCCAATACCTCCCTCTTCAACTGGCATACACAAGTTTGCCCATGATGCCCAATGCCTTGAGGTGCCTCCTATATTACTGCTCCAGAAAAACTGCGCATAAATCTTATGTAATTTGTTGATCACATTACTAGGGGGATTCACAGCAGATAATAAGTGAGTTGGCATGCTCTGTAAAACACCTTTGATCAGTACCATTCTGCCTCCTATGAATAACAATTTTCCTTTCCACGACTGAATTTTGTCCATTATTTTTGTGATCATTCCTTGATAGTAATCAGCTTTTCTCCTTGCGTAGAAAATTGGACAGTCTAGATATGTAAACGGGAAATCTTGTCGTGCAATGCCAGTAATTCCTTCCACTTCTCGTACCACCTCATCCTCTACCAAGTGATGCATATATATTGCAGACTTATCTTTGTTCACCAGTTGCCCAGATGCTGCCTCATATGAACTTAAGACACTCATAATTAGTCTTAGTGACCTTGTATGAGAAGAGGAAAAGATAATGGTGTCATCTGCGTAGGATAGATGGTTTATTTTTGGACTCCATTTAGGGAGACCAAATCCACAGAATTGNGTACCATTCTGCCTCCTATGAATAACAATTTTCCTTTCCACGACTGAATTTTGTCCATTATTTTTGTGATCATTCCTTGATAGTAATCAGCTTTTCTCCTTGCGTAGAAAATTGGACAGTCTAGATATGTAAACGGGAAATCTTGTCGTGCAATGCCAGTAATTCCTTCCACTTCTCGTACCACCTCATCCTCTACCAAGTGATGCATATATATTGCAGACTTATCTTTGTTCACCAGTTGCCCAGATGCTGCCTCATATGAACTTAAGACACTCATAATTAGTCTTAGTGACCTTGTATGAGAAGAGGAAAAGATAATGGTGTCATCTGCGTAGGATAGATGGTTTATTTTTGGACTCCATTT
>MDKI01259402.1:0-16905 GCA_005239505.1 Nicotiana paniculata
AGTTCTTCAAAAGACTATGGCTCTGATACCATGAAAGATTTGATGCAGAAGACAAAGAACAATATTGGAGGAAAAACTCTTGTTCTTCTTATTAATTCCACAAGTATTTATAAACAAAGAAGTTAGAGAAATAAGAGAAAACCTAAACCTACTAGGAGACCAACACCTAAACTCTAATAAGGAAAATATTACACATTCCTAATTAAACTCTAATTCTTTCCTTATCACTAATTCTTTCCTTATCAGAAACAATGATTTTTTCCCTTTTTTGAAGATTAAGTTAAACTAGAGGTGAGCCTAACGGTCTAAAATGATGGAGCAATGGAGAAGAAGGTTGGAATGGCGGCAATTGGTGATGATGAAGTTTCTGTTAGGGTTAGGGGTAATTGTGATAAGTTTATTAATAATAGGGGTATATCTATACATAGGTTAAACGTAAATAATTTTCAAAAATATAAGAGTATATTTGATCTTTTCCCAAAGAAATTATAGTGAACTACAAAATCAATTGACCGTTTAGATAGTATGAACTCTAACAACTTACCATATTTAAGCAATCCCAAGACTAAAAAGAGAATAAAATCCAATTTAAGGATCAATAAATTGAATAAAATAAAAACGGAGTGGCATTTACGCCAAATTACGTGTCTATCAATGTCAAACGGCACCACCTTCATCTGAAATTCGTGCTAATTAAGCTTTATTTTGTACTACTGTACTATATACTTCCGTCTCAAGTTCTCGCATTTATTGAAATTCCAAACGCCTAAAAAAAAACCAAAAATGCTCTGACTGTAGGAGGACGTGTGGCATTCATGAAGTAATACTTGGAATTCTAAAACAGCACCCAGAATCAGAAACCAACGTCTTGCATGGCTTTACAGACTTCTTGAATTTTCAATACTCACAATTCTTTATTCTACAATCATTGTTTCAATATTACTGTTCAAATTCTTGATATTCATAGTTCATAGATTGTAGAGAAAAGTAGAAATAAGAGGAAGTGGCAGAGGGAAATTCTGCTGCAAGTAGCTTTTGCATGTTAGAGGTAATTTTGCAATTTTATCGTTGGAACCCCTTTTGGTCTTAGATATAGTTTATTTCCCTTATTTTGTATGGATTTAAACTGTAAATTATAATAATTTAGTTCTATTTTTGTCATGTACGGCTCATTTTTCTTTTTTGAAGATTTATTTGGAGTTGGAAACTTCAAACTTGCTGAACTATAGGTAACACTTATTCTGCTAGGGCAAAGCTGTGCATGTTGTATTTATCCATATAGAGGAGAGTCCTAGTATCTTAACCTATATCTAACAATTATTATCTTTGTGCTTTTTCTTTCTTCTCTTTTGTTTTTGGGGTCTAGAAATCTTGGTATCTTGGTTGGCTGCTGGTTCAGTTTTTCTTTGAAATTTCTCTGTTATACATTTTTTTTGTTTTGATTCATCATCTTCCACCCCCATCCCCAAAAAATGGAAACAGAAAAAGACTGATTATACCTTTGTAATGGACAGTGTTTCAATCAGGGATTCAAGTGATTGGGAAAGAGATGAATTAGTCTATGGCCTTTTGGAAATTAGCAGGGGCTTTTAGATGAACATTTCATTGGCTAGTGATTTAATCAAGAGATAGAAAATTATGGGTTCTGAGTTCCATCTATTTCTGTGCCGGGCTGAGACCAGGAGAACATTATGGCTAATGGGAGGTGTGTTTGCATTTATCATACTTGTTCAATACTTACAACTTCCATATGGAACCCTTATAGGATCCCTATTTTCTGGTGGATTTTCTGGTTTAAATTCCAATAATAATACACAACTCAATGTTACTTCGGGATTTGATGCGAAAATCAAGATAAACGACTACAATTTTTCGATTGAGTCAAAGACCAATGGTAATCCTGAAGATACAACTTTAATTCAGCAGTCCACACAGCCTAATGATAGTTCTGGAATGGAATTGCTTAAACCAAACGGGACGTTGGCACCAGATACGGCTAAGGAATTTGGCTATATATTCAATGGTAACAATGAAAATATAGCCCCTACGTTGGAAGAACAAAGCAAAGATGATATTGTCCCTCTAGCCTCGAACGTTGCATCATCGCCAATAATTTCACCAGCTCCCTCTGTTTTGCTTAGACAAGTCAAAGATAATTCAACCACTCTGGCTAATTCTCATAGTCCCTATGGTGTCCCAACTACTCAGAATGATGAAGTAGCTGGGATTGCCCCTTTAAACTCAATTGGTACATCACAGCCCATGAATTCACCAGCTCCCTCTGTCTCACTTAGACATGTTGGTGATAATTCAACTGCTCTGGCTAGTTCTCATAACCCCTACGATGTAACCACTACTCCAATAAATGGTTCCACTACGACCAACTCACTGGCTGTGAAGGAAGCGACAGATAGGCCAGTGGAAGGAGTAGTGTCAATATCTGAAATGACTAATATGTTGCTGCGGAGTCATCCCTCGAGCCTTCTAACGGTACGTCTAGGTCTAAGTAAGATAAGGGAAAGCTAATTCATTGAAGGAAAGTGTTGCTAATCCCTTTTCTATATTGAATTCTGCCAGAAGCCAATGTGGTCTTCAGCCAGTGATGAAGAATTGGGGAGTGCAAAGTCACAGATTGAAAGTGCAGCCAACATTATCAGTGATCCAGGACTACATGCACCAGTTTATCACAATGTTTCAAAATTTAAAAGGTACACATTAGTTTACCAGTAGTGGTAGTTCTGGTTGTCATAAATTCGTCTCCACCAATTAAAATTGTCATAAAAAGAAAGAATTTATTCATTGCTACTGTATCTAAATTAGACTCTTGACTTGCCTAGTATAAGCAAGTATCATTTATAAGTTGCATGCAGCATAATCTGCTGGATCATTTTGGGGCATCCACACCATGTTCAATCAGTTTCACTTTTCAACTTATTTACTTGCATATCTGAAAAAATAAAGAATTAGTTATATCATAAAGTTACTCCGTCCGAAAGAGTCAAATTATTTTATGTCACTGAATTGGTCCCGGAAAGACAAATTGGCTTTTGCTGGTTTGGGTGAATCTTGAGATAGCAGTATATATGTGTAACAAATTTCATTCTTCTAATGCAGGAGCTATGAGTTAATGGAACGAAATCTTAAGGTTTACATATACAGGGAGGGAAAGAAACCGGTATTCCATCAACCAAGGCTCAAGGGCATCTATGCTTCAGAAGGTTGGTTTATGAAGCAGTTAAAAGCAAGCCAACACTTCCTCACCAATGACCCAAACAAAGCACACCTATTTTACTTGTCTTTTAGTTCTCAAATATTGGGAGAAGTTGTGTATGTGCCTGGTTCTCACAGCTTCACGAACTTGAAAGCATATTTGAAGAACTATGTTGATTTGATCAAGGGAAGATATCCATTCTGGAATAGAACGCAAGGAGCTGACCATTTTCTTGTTGCTTGCCACGACTGGGTATGCTTTACAAGTTTTTATTATCATCTATATTCAATTTATTTCTCTATGTAGGATTATATGTAATCTCCAAGTTTCACTTTGATGGGAGAATAAGGAGTTGTGTATGGTTATGTCTTTCTCTTCTTTTATCGTAGGCCCCAGAAGAAACTAGGCATGAGATGGCCAATTGCATAAAGTCGTTTTGCAATGCTGATTTGAAAGAAGGATTCAAGTTAGGAAAGGATGCTTCTCTACCGGAAACAAATATTGGCTCAGCTGATCCCTCGAGAAGCCTTGGAGGCAAACGTCCTAGCCAACGAGAATTCCTTGCTTTCTTCGCAGGCAGTATGCATGGGTATGTCCGTCCTATTCTTTTAAAGTACTGGAAAAACAAAGATCCAAACATGAAAATCTTTGGGCGGATGCGCAAGACTGACTACATCCAGCACATGAAGAGCAGTAGATACTGCATTTGTGCAAGAGGTTATGAAGTCAACAGTCCACGAGTCGTGGAGGCTATTTCATATGAGTGCGTTCCCGTGATCATATCTGACAACTTCGTACCACCATTTTTGGAGACATTGAACTGGGAGTCCTTTGCTGTTTTCGTCCAGGAGAAGGACATTCCTAATCTAAAGTCTATACTCGAATCGATCCCACTAAGAAGATATTTGAAACTGTATAACAATGTGAAGAAGGTACAACAACATTTCCTTTGGCATCCTGAACCTGTAAAGTATGACATTTTCCACATGATACTTCATTCCATTTGGTACAATAGAGTTTTCCAGATTGCATCCTAGTTTTTCCTTTGATCATCTTGTGGCTTTGGAAAGGAAAGCAGAGTACATAAATCTAAGCACATTATTTTGATTGATTGCTAAGCGACTTGCTATTAGAGTTTTTTTGTAACATTTAACTAGTTATGCATGAACATAATGTTTACGCGATGATTGTTAATGAAAGGATTGTTATGTGTTGATTAATTATGAAAACATTGTTATACATGAATTACTTACTTTAGGGGGATTTTTGTCTTTAACTAATTTAATCTGTGTATTGTTAATACACGCTGTTCTTATACTCCATGTTCTAGTTAGCAAACAATACATTTATTATGCATAACTTAATGTAGGTATAGGTATCTTTTAATAACACTAACCAGATAATGTTATCTTATGCTAACCAAATATTGTATTATCTTACGCAAGACTTATGCTGGAACTATAATTATATTAGACTAACAAAGCTCACTACTACAATTCCCATGCACCAACTAAAGTGTTATTCTCGTTGAACATGTATTAGATAAGATGATACTACAGTAATATTTATAAAGGAAATACCAAAGTGACTTTCTCATCTATATCAAAAGAGAAACTATTTTGGGATCTAATACAGTTGAGGTTTTTGAGTGGAATTTCAACCCAATAGTTCCTCGGATAGTCAGTTGAATTTATTGCCTATTTTTTTTTTTTCCGATTGATATACATAGATTATATAGGGGTGACAAATAGACGGGTTGGTCGGATATAGATGGGTCAGCAACGGATAGTACAAAAACTATAAATTTTTCGATCCGGCCCACATTTAATACGGATAGAAAATGGATTAACCGGCGGATAATATGAATATTCACGGCTTCTCGAATATGATCACTTTTGAGATAATTTCTAGTTTTCCAAACTTGAGGAACTCTCAATTTGAATTTTAACAAATGTAAAAAAGTTAAACTCATTGGTTGTCCATTTTTTAGGTGGATAAGACATATTTGACATATTTTTATAAGTTCATTCACTATCTCATAATATGGGTGAATAACTATTTTTTATTTATTTTACCACCACTAATTAAGATTATACAGTAATTAATATATTATACATATTGAATATCAATTGTACATATTATAGGTCTGATGACTATTTTTAGGCCTAAATTCTTCTACTTCGCTTTCTCCTGGCCCACACCCTCCTAGAACAACTAAAGAAAAAGGAAAGCCGTCGAGTCGCTGACAAAAGACCAATGCATGAGATACCAAAACAGGAGTACCACATTATTGTAGCTGACAGTCACTGAAAGCCATAAATTAGATGTAGTAGATTTGCATGATACTTCATAAATGTAATGGGTGCAAAACCTGACGATGTGCAGTACTCCCCGCTCCACCCTCATATACACAACCTCGAACGAGCTCGGAGAAACACTGTTGAATATCCGTGATCAGTTGGATATTACGGCAGAAATTTCGGACGTATCAGTAAGGAACCGACAATCAGCAAATTAAATTTCTTTTATTTTTTATGAGAATGTATCTAGAGTAGGACTCCTCTATTGTATAAAATTAAAGGGGTCTAATAATTCATTCAATATATTATATCACGCAGCCGAAAGCAATATATTTTTATTCTCTTTAAGTTCTTATTATTCTCTTGTCGTTCTGTTCTGATATCGATCAAAGCACTTTTTGACTTGTGGGTGGCTAACCTTCCAAGGCTAAGACTGTTCAACTCATGTGGTTTGTATTTACTTTTCTATTACTAATTTCAATTACAATTTGATTTATCGTTTTGTATCAAGTTAGATCACGTATCCTTAAAATCACTTACAAATTTAATTGTTATCTGATTTTGAAAGTAAACAAATATAATTTAATATCGTCTCTGCCAGGATACAATTTCCATTTTTAAAGTTGTTACTCCAGCTCTTAAATCATCATTCATTTGATTTTAGTTTTATATTTTATAAGAAGGGGCTGCTGAAATTTTTTGAGGTTTGCAAAAGGTAAAAGTTGGGCACTCTTTTTTCTTTGGTTACAACTGTTTTACCCTTTGCTTTGTATTTTTCCCATTCAGTGTTTCCGGAAACATATACTTCTCTGTGTTGGGTCGAAATAACATAGTGCATACTTAGCTAATAATAGAATATTTAGTAGATGATAAATCATACGACAAACATAAAAAATACACTAAATTAGGCATAACAATTTGTTATGATATGGTCAATCGACCTATATATATGATCTATCACTAATATAAAAAGAGAAAATAAAATTTTGAGAAAGTATTATCTCCTAAACATGATTCTGGAAAAGACTACATTATGGAGGTTGTTCAATTGTTGTTGTTGTGAGCAGTGTTTTTAAAGGCGAGGGTGCGAAGCGAGACGTTTTACTTGATATGGGGAGAGGCATAAGCCTCGAGGCAGGGGGCGTAACCCTATGGGTCTTTATTTAATTTATGAATTAATAAAATACCATAATAACACAAAAAATAATATAAAACATAAATTAAAAGTTTAAAAATTAAAAGAAAATTAAAGAAACTCATAGAAAAAACCTATCTAGTTGATTCTTAAGTATACATAATGCATACAAATCACATATAGTGTCTTGACTTTCAAACAATTAAAAAATTTATAATTTTCTTAAAAAAGTTATCAAACTCCACATTTTACCTTCCTTAAAGTAAATAATCAATAAATCTTATTAGTACGATAATTAAAACATTATTTCCTCACGAATAAATACAAATTAATTTAAGATATCAAGTTAATAAAAGTCTAAACTAGGAGAGACATATGAACTAAGACACGACCAATAACAAGTGAAGACATAAATTCGCAATACTATGTCTTATTATTAAAGTTATGGTCAATCTTCATATTTCTACCGATGAATAAAATTTTATCATTAATTTATTAAAGAATTTTGAGGGTTAACGATATTAATTAGGGAATTCGGCACGTGATTTGCGTTAGAACTGTTAGGCGATCCCCGAACGTTGGCCATTAGGCGTGTTTCGGGCGCACGATCGGGCGCTTGGAGCATAAACCTCATAGAACTAAGCCCAACACATGAGCCACAGGGCATTTGCAAGTGCCCCACCCAGGGCGAGCCCCAAAAACGCCTTTTAAAACACTAATTGTGAGAAGCAGAGATTCTCGATTTATAGATATCGAAGACTTTTCCTCCATAAAAGAATAAGGCATATGAAGGAAATTTATTTCTTTTAGGAGTCTTTTTTCATTCCTTCGAGAAAGGTCCAAATAAATTAAAAATTCAGGACAAAATTCAAACACTTTATTTATAATTATTTAAATAATAAACAGGAAATAGTTTTATTAGTTTTCTTTGATAATTAAACAAAGAGCGAAAGATATACTACCTCCCTTTCAACGAGTAATGCATCTCAAGAGCTGATATGCATTTACAAGAAACAAATTTATAGCTTGCTGAAAAAATCAGCTTATTTTGAGAAGTGTTTTTAGAAAAAGTATTTTTGGAGAAAAGCAATTTGTGTTTGGCTAATAAATTTAAAAAGTATTTTGGAACAATATTTTGTGTTTGACCAAGCTTTTCAAAAAGTGCTTTTATGTGTCAAATTACAAATAAGAACATGAAACAATTCGCTTAATAGTTAATATTATATAAGTAGATAAATAATTACAAATATTTATTATTAAAGATAATAATTAATATTTTATTTTATTTAAGTAAAATATAAAAAATAAAATTGATAAGTACTTTATTCTTTCAAGATAATTTAAATATATCAAAAAACCATCCAATAAATATGAAAATTCATCTCAAAAATTATTTTATATTACTTAATGGTTTAAAGCAAGTAAGATTATTTTGCAAAAGGTATTTTTGGTAGGAAGAAAAGACAAAACTACTTTTGCTTCTATTTCTGGAGAGAAGCTACTTTTTTCTGCTTCAGCTTCTAGCCAAAAATATTTTTTTGTCAAAAAAAAAAGCTTGACCAAACACCTCAAATTAAGGAAAAAGATACTTTTAAAAAAATAAAATCACTTTTGGTATGGTGAGAAGCTTGGCCAAAACATGCCATTAGTCGAATGTTAACTAGAGTACCGCTGCTGCACGAGATTTGACCTACACTATTCTACTATCTAATAATAAAGGGGAGTTAGCAGGCACCTGGACGACATGTCCGCTTGGTCTTTACAAGGGTAATATTGTCCTTCTGCCTTAATTTGAGAAACGTGGCAGAAGCGGCGTTCTTTAAAAGGTTAATACCGAGGTTATTACAAATTAAATGATTTGTACCAATCTAGCAATAGTTCAAAAGCTCCACTGTTATAAATTCCCTGATAATCTCTTTGCACTTTCGCGAATTTTCCTCTTTGGATCATTGTTTCTTGTGAGTTTTCTTCTTCTTATCTTTGTTTCTCTATTTAATCTTTGATGGCATGCTAGGGCTTTGCTGCACAGAGAGTTTAATGTCTCCACCGCCTTTGTTCTTTAGGTGTTTGAGGCAATTCTTGAATGAATTAGGCCTTTTTCTAGATTTTTACTATTGTCTTGGGTTTAATTTCTCGATTGTGGAATAACTGGGTTCAATTCTATAGTATTGGTAGTAATTACTTTTTCCTAGAAGAATATGGTTAAGAGGGTAAGCACTGAGATACATCCAATTTTAAAGTTTTGTGTATCAGTCTAGCAACTTTTGAAAAGTTTAACAATCTTCAAACTCCTTTGCGACTGCGACCTTCTCTCCACTCGCTCTTTTTGTTGTTAGCTGTACACTTTGCTGAAATTTTTGTTTGGATTATTATTTTTCTGTGAGTTTGCTTCTTCTTATCTTTTGTTTCTCTCTGCCATCTTTCATGTGATGCTAGGTCTTTGCTGCATAGAAAGTTTAATATGAGGAGTTGTCTTTGCTCTTTAAGTGTAATGACCCGATCGGTCGTCACATAGAATCTGCATTTATATTTACTGTTATTGCCTCGTCATAGCTTGGTTAAACTGTTCTTGATGTGTTAGAGTTGGTAGGCTCGAAATCGGAATGGTTGTAGTGAGAATTTAGTCATTTAGTCTTTACAAAAAATAGCCTTAAAGTTGGAAAAGTCAACTGAGAGTTGACTTATTGGTAAATGACCTCGGAATGCGAATTTTATGTCTTGCATAGCTTCGTTAAGTTATTTGGGACTTAGAAGTCTGTTCGGAATATTTTTGCAAGGACCGGTGTAGAATTAGACTTGAATTGGCGAAAGTTAGTTTTTGGTGATTTCTGGTCGGTAGTGGAAAATAGGTTGTCAGGGTCGGAATGGGATTTCAGAAGTTGGAACAGGTTCGTAATGTCATTTTGGATATGTCTCCAAAATTTCAGGTCAATCAGAGTTGTTTTGGATAGTTTCGGCATCGTTGGTGGATTTTAGAAATTTCAAAGTCCTTAGGCTTGAATCCGACTTGATTTTGTTGTTTAGATTTTATTTTTAGTGGTTCAGGAATGAAACTAAGTTTGAATGATCATATATGATATGTTGGTAAAATTGGTTGGGGTCCCGAGGGTCTCGAAATTGATATCGGGTGGTTAACGAGCATTTTTGGCCTTAGAAAGTCTGTTGTTTCTTGTGTTAACACAACAATGTTTTGTTCATAATGATCGCATGGCAATAGCTGCGATCGCGTAGAGTAAAAGTCGAGGCTGGTGAAGTTGTTCTATGCGATCGCGTAAGTGTGTCTACGATCGCATAGCTTGGCAGGCTAGAATAGTGCGGTCGCGTGGATCTTCATGCGATCACGTAGAGTTATAGGCGCATGGGGAGTGAGTTCATTTATTCTACGCGGTCGCGTGGGTAAGTTTACGATCGCGTGGGTTGAGGTCCTGTTGAATCGCGATCGCGATCGCGTGTGAAGGCCTGCGATCGCGTAGGGTCTTTTGAGGGTCTGTGGAATTTGTACTTCGCGATCGTGTGGAAACTCCCGCGATCGCAGTGAAGTAATAACTGGACAATATATATTAAAACCCTCTGCGACCTTTGCCCACTTTTTCACTATTTTTGAACGGGAATAGAGCTTTTGTAGCAATTTTGAAGAGGGAAATCATTGTTCTTCATTGAGGTAAGGATTTTGGACCATAATACTCGATTATATGTGATTAAGGAACATAATATCAGTGTTTAATTCATGAAAATCAGTAGAAAAAAATGGGATTAGGGCTTGAGATTTTAAGACCTTTAGGGGTCGATTTGAGGGGTCAAACGAACTCCGATTTTAGCGTTCTTTATATGTAAAGACTCGTGATATGATGAAGAACATTTTGGTATAAAGTTTGTCGAGTTCCGAGATGCGGGCCCGGGGGATGGATTTTGGCTAATTTCGGGTTTTGTGCTAAAATTGGTACTTTTCAATTGGAATTCGTTCCCTTAGCATAATTTGATGATAAAAATCTGATCTTGGTAGATTTGGAACACTCGTAAGTTGATTCGAGAGGCAAGACGGTCGCAGAGTAGCTTTTCAGGCTAGTTTGAGGTAAGTAATGTCTTTAAATCCTGTCCAGAGGGTATGAAACCCCGGACGTTGCATCCTTTCACGGATTTTGGAATGCAAAGATTGGAAATTTGGAAATATATTCCTTTTTAGTCAACTATTGAGTTGCGAACCCGATTTTAAAGCCTATGCTTAATAGTATTAATATAATTTGATATAATTTGGGTTGCAAGCCATGTTTGGGGCCTAGTGTCGATCTGTTTAACCCTTTGGGGGCTGTTTTTACTATTTTCCTCACTTGAATGATTTTCACCCAGTCTTTCCTTGATAATTGTTTTGACACTCAGAGTATTTTGCTATTATTTCTTGAAAAATAAAACACTGTTTTGGGTCGAGAACCCGGTATAATAATGGTCCGAGTGGCATGTTGAGAGTGTCTGACTGAGTGAGGCTGTGGGCCAATATTTTGAGGATGTTATGATATGAGAGAGACCGAGGGTCAATATTGTGAGTGATTTATTCCATGAAGTGGCTTGTTATAACGCTTGGGCTGTAGGATCCCCTCCGGAGTCTGTACACCCCCAATGAGCGCATGTACCTACTGAGTGCGAGTGAGTCCCACAGGGCTGATACTGAGTGACTGTGAGGTTGCCTGCTGGGCTGATACTGAGTGACTGTGAGGTTGCCTGCTGGGCTGATACTGAGTGATGGTGAGGTGCTGTGGGAAATTGTTACGATAATGATTATGGCCCGAGGGGCAGATTTATGATGATTTTACTGAGTTTTTAATTGTGATTCACTTCGTTTTCCAAACTGATTTTACTGAGAGTTTTACCGAGATATATTGAAATCATACTTGTTTCAAAGGATTTTTTGGAAATTTGGTTTTCGAACTCATGTATTTGATGAATACTTTATGGTGACTTGGTGTTTTACTGTTTTTGTGAACTAGTGTATCTGTGCTATGCGTTTCGTATTTCTTAGACTGTGATTTATTTTTATTACTACTGAGTTGGCATACTCATCATTACTCTTGTGCCTCTGTGCACAGATCCAGGTACCAGTGTGTACCAGTTTGGCTCAGGCAGTCGCTACGTCTACTACTGCCACTACAACTCAGGCCGGGGGAGGCGTTCAGACTCCAGCTGCCCGGACACCTGAGCAGGCTGTATAGGGTATTCAGGCACCGGGGGTAGTCCCAGCCCAGCCAGTTGCCCCAGTTAAGGATTATGTGGTTCCTGCTATGCCTGAGGATGAGCAGTGCAAGCGGGAGAGGTTCAATAGACTTCAGCCTCCGACTTTCAGCGGTACAGAGTGCGAGGATGCCCAAGGGTTTCTAGATAAGTGCCAAAGGATACTACGTACTGTGGGTATTTTGGAGACCAGCGGGGTCTCATTTACTACATTTCAGTTTGCTGGTGCTGCTTTCACTTGGTGGGAGGCATTTGAGAGGCGTAGGACGGTTGGTTCCGCGCCACTCACCTGGCAGCAGTTCTCACGCTCTTTTTGGAGAAGTATGTTCCTCAGTCCCATAGAGAGGAGCAACGCAGACAGTTTGAGCAGCTGCGCCAGGGAGAGTTGTCAGTTACTCAGTACGAGATGAGGTTTTCTGAGTTGGCTAGACATGCTTCGGAGTTAGTCCCTACTGACAGGGAGCATATCAGGAGGTTTGTAGATGGTCTCACGTATCAACTTCAAATTTTTATGACCAGGGAGAGAGTGTATGGAGCTACATTTGAGCAGGTAGTTGACATTGCTCGGGACATTGAGTCGGTTCGTAGGCAGGAACGTGAGGAGAGGGAGGCCAAAAAGCCTCGGGGATCATGTAGCTTTAGTGGTGCCCCTTCTAGAGGGCAGCTTCAGCACATCAGAGGTCGTCCATTTAGACCTCCATAGCCAGTTCGCCCAACTTATAATGGTGTATCTTCGGGGCAGGGTCCTCACAACTCTCATCAGGGCCGTTCATCTTTTAGTGCCCTTCCAGCTCAGAGCTCTGCCCGAGCATCATCTTATCAGGGTTCTTCTATGCATGGTTCGTCTGGTGGTTATCATGGTGTTAGGGGTTCTCGTCAGTTTTCATCTCCAGCTCCAGGTGGTTGTTATGAGTGTGGAGAGTTCGGACATGAGTGGAGGCAGTGTCCCCGTCATCCTGGTAGTTCATCTCAGCAGAGGGTTCAATCCTCGACTTCAGCCCCAGTCACTTCACCACCTACTCAGACAGCCTGGGGTGGTGGTCAGGCGGCTAAAGGCCGCCATAGAGAGGGAGGTTGAGCAGGTGGAGGCCAGCCACATATTTTTGCACTTCCGGCTAGGCCTGATGCTATGGCCTCAGATGCGGTGATTACAAGTACGATCTCAGTTTGTCACAGTGATGTTTTGGCTTTATTTGACCCTGGTTCCATGTACTCGTATATTTCATCTTATTTTGCCCACTTTCTAAACATGCCCCGTGAGTCTCTAGTTACGTCTGTTCATGTTTCGACTCCGGTGGGCGATACTATTATTGTGGACCATGTGTATCAGTCATGTCTTATATCTATTGGGGTCTAGAGACCCGAGTGGACTTGATGTTACTCAGTATGGTTGATTTTGATGTAATTCTGGGCATGGATTGGTTATCCCCTAGTCATGTTGTGAACACCTAATTTTTGACCACACCCCAAATTCTATACTACTTCAGTGTAAATATTTTTTTAGGTCTAATTTTAATATTTAAAATGTTTATCTTACTCTTAATAGGTTTTATTAAAAAAAAATATATACAAAAAAATTCACATTCTTAGGTTTTAATAGGTTTTGATAATTAAGCTATGCATTTTTCTTAGTATTATTCAAATTATTTGTAATAGTTTGTTTCCTTATGTTTTTCTTAGTCTAAAGTTAGTTAGTTAATATTCTTGTCTTACCATTTTAATTTAAGTTTACTTCTAAAAGAAAACATTAAAAGAAAAAAGATATATAATTTAATTCCCGTAACTTTTTCCAAAAAGTGTTGGTAGTAAACTTTATATTGAAATAGAGTCACACATCCCATGAGTCTTACGTAACTTACTTACCCAAAAACTTAAAAAAAAAAAAAAAACAAACAAACAAACAAAACCTCCCAAACTTTCCACTCCCTCACGTCTCTCACCCTCACATTCCCTAACTCCCAACTTCAAAACCCGCAGTTTTCCGCTCCAAATGTAACCAAAAAACTACTAAGATAACTTTATAAAAGGGAGTTCCGAGAAAGCAAAAAAAAGAGGACCACCTCCAGCAACAAGCAACCGCCAAAGCCTCCTCCTTCTTCTTCACTCTCACCTTCATCGACCAATACACATACAAACACATAGTAGAACCCCCCCTCCCTTTGAGAAACAGAAAAGCGGCAGCTAAGATGGAAAAGAAATTGAAGATATAGGGAGGAATCAATTGAGGAAAAAACATTAACCCCAAATCAAACTCTTTCCTATTCTCGTTAATCTGCCGCCTCCAATCCCAAAAATCATCCATACTCTCCAACACCCAGCAGCCTAAACACACACACATAACAAAGACAGAAAAGTTTTTGATTGTTGTTCTAGTTTTCTTCCTTAAGACACAAGAAATAATAAAAAGATTTTTTCAATTTTGCCTTAGTTTGTTATTCGGATTCAAAGAAAGAGCGCCAAAAATATACCCTTTTTTTTTTTTACTTTGGCTTCGAAAGAAGTTGAGAATCATTCAAATGGAGTTTGCTTGAAGTTTCTGTCGGATTTTCGAGGTCGTATTTGGGTCCGGTTCTTCGGTCTTCTGGTTTTGATTCCGATTTTCTTCTCAGCAGTAAGGTTTGGTTTCTTCCACTGTATTCTCAAATCAATTCTTTAGCATATGAATAAATAACTTTGATTTAGGTGATACGTGGAAAGGGGATTGAATTTCTTTTATTATGCTATATGATTTTGATTATTTGGTTCATTTAATGATTAACTTATTTTTGGGAAGTGTTTCAAGTTTGTTGAAATTGAAATCATGGTATTCTTTTGCCACAAGGAAATATGTACTGAATTTTTGAGATCTTTCTTTATTTATTAATTTTATGTTTAGATTATTGAACAATCTTTGAGCTTAAAAATTCCCATTCTTGTTTGAAGAACGTGAATCATTCTTAGGTTTGTTGGAACTAAGAATTGTTTTTTTTACTGAATGTTTAGTTTAGTTAATGCTTTTTCTTGTTAGATCACGTTGAGTTATTGGTTTTATTAGTTTTGGCCTTTTGGGGGTGATGAATTTGTTGGAACGCGTCAATCTGACCAAACACAGAATCATTCCACTCTTAAAGCTTTATGTAGCGTCGTTTTATTTCGTTCTGTTTCTATTCGGAATTTGCTTAGATGGAAATCCAAGGAATGGAAAATACTATTTCCTGCAGCTTAAGTGCGACAGAGCTGAGTGTTGCATCAAAATTTTGATCCAGTCTTGGGGCTTTTGTGATCTTGCATAGCTTAGTTAGAGACCATATCTCATAATCAATAATCTCAAATTAGTTTAGGACAATAATCATTTATGAACATCCTAATTTGCTTTAGGCGCGATTTTAATTTGTTATTGTGATTGTGTACATGTTCGCGTGACATAATTATGATCTTTTAAAAAAAATAAATCGAAGTATGCGTTCGCGCAACTTTGACCAAGTTTTCTTAAATAATTAAGCGTGACGATTGTGTACACGTATGCATGACATGATGTAAGCGCCGATTTTCAAATAAATGCAAGGTACACGTTCGCACGACTTTGACCAAACTTTTTTCTTAAATAAACTTAGTGTCGTGAATTGTGTATATGTACGCGTGACATGATTCTTGACGCACCAAAACTAAACGAGTATACGCATACTTAACCCGTCTTAAAATAATTCTTTAAATACAAATAGTTGAATAATTAGAAGTGGTAAAAAATGTAAAATGCACATAGGTATTAAAATCAGTAATTAAGCAATCTAGGCCAAGTTTGATCATTAAGAGACCATGCTAGAACCAAGGAACTCGGGACTGCCTAACACATTCTCCCGGGTTAATAGAATTCCTTACCCGGATTTCTAGTTTGCAGACAATTTAACAGAGTCAAAATTTCTCGGTTTTGGGATTTCTAAAATAAGTAAATGGTGTCCCGGGACACCATAAAAAAATCCGGGTGGCGACTTTGAAAATTAAAATAAATTCCAAAAATCGAATAATGTGACTTAAAGTGGAAAAACTCTCTTATTACCCTTACCAGGTGAAAAAGAAGGTGTGTCACATGCTATTCTTGATTGTCACGCTAAGGCCGTGACCCTGGCTATGCCTGGAATTCCGAGAGTTGAGTGGAGAGGGTCTATAGAGCATGTGCCTAGCAAAGTGATTTCTTATTTGAAAGCTCAGCGTATGGTTGAGAAAGGGTGCGAGTCTTATCTTGCTTTTGTGAGTGATGTTAGTGGTGAGATTCCTTCTGTTGATTCTGTTCCTGTAGTACGTGATTTTTTGGACGTATTTCCTGCAGACCTGCCAGGCATGCCACCTGACAGGGATATTGATTTTGGTATTGACTTGTTGCCGACACTCAGCCTATATCTATTCCACCTTACTGCATGGCACCATCGGAGTTGAAAGAATTGAAGGAGCAGCTTCAGGCACTCTTAGATAAGGGGTTCATCTGGCCGAGTGTGTCACCTTGGGGTGCGCCAGTGTTGTTTGTGAAGAAGAAGGATGGTTCGATGCGCATGTGCATTGATTATAGATAGCTGAATAAGGTTACAGTGAAGAACCGGTATCCTTTTCCTCGTATTGATGACTTATTTGATCTACTTCAGGGAGCTAAGGTGTTCTCCAAGATTGACTTGAGGTCGGGGTATCACCAGTTGAAGATTCGGGATTCTGACATTCTGTAGACTGCTTTCAGGACCATATATGGTCATTATGAGTTTCTGGTTATGTCATTTGGGCTGACCAATGCCCCAGCCGCGTTCATGCAATTGATGAACAATGTGTTTCAGCCTTACCTTGATTCGTTCGTAATTGTATTCATTGATGACATCCTAGTTTATTCTCGTAGCCAGGAAGAGCATGCTCATCACTTGAGGATAGTGTTACAGAGGTTGAGGGAGGATAAGCTTTATGTAAAATTCTCCAAGTGTGAGTTTTGTCTTGGTTCAGTAGCTTTCTTGGGCCACGTGGTGTCTAGTGAGGGTATTCAGGTTGATCCGAAGAAGATTGAGGCGGTGCAGAGTTGG
>ML333633.1:0-11698 GCA_005239505.1 Nicotiana paniculata
GGTGAACCCTAACCGTGTAGGAGACTTCTATTTCAACCGGGAAACACTTAAACCCGTCAAAATACGACTTCTGGCCGAACTGGGGACCTGGCGTTTGATGACTAACGCCTGGCTAACGCCAGGCAAGGGCTGGCGTTTCAGCCCTAACGCCTGGCTAACGCCAGGGTAGGGCAGGCTGTTTGGCTCTGTCGCCCGGATATCGCCCGGGTGTCTCCTTTCGCGTATTTTTCGACGTATTTGTATCCTTTTAGCCCCGTTTCCATCTCCACTTCACCTACACATGAAATAAACTCCATTAAGCTCATAAAAAGTGTAATTTTTTCATTAATGCGCATAAAATGTAAGGTATATAACATGTTAAACTATGCAATTTAGTCTCGCATCATAACTTCAAACCATGGGTCTCGAAGATTGTCAATAATGTAACCACTAATCAACTTTGAAGTTGCATGCCTTTGATCAGCTTTCATAGTGTTAACCGAGCAATCATGATTTTTCTCAATCTTTACTATCTTGAACAGTGTTGAATATTTAATTATGAAAGCACGCACATGTCACGACCCAAAATCCTAATTCAGTTCGTGATGGCGCCCAACAACGGGGTCAGGCAAGCCGACTCTTAATTTACTAAAGGTTCCTTCTTATTAGCTTAACACTTTAAAATGTACTCAATTTTTAAAAGTTAAAAAAAATGATTTGACAAGGATAATTAGCCAGTTTTAATCAAAACAGTCATGATGAGGAATGAGCCAATATGTATATATACAGACCCGTAAACCAAAATAACAATGACGTGTGTGCCAGGAACTAGTGTCACAAGTCCTACAGGCATACTAACAGAATATACAAAACATAATATATGACCCCACTGTCAGAAAGGAATAGACGGGAAATAAGCAAAAGAAAACTCCAAGGTGCCGCCGAGGATCGTCAGGAGAAGCAGCTCACCGTGAAGTCGGGTCCAACTGAGATCAAAATAAAGATCCAGTCTGATAACCAGATGCACCAGCCTCAGAACCTGTACAATTAAGTACAGAAGTGCATCATGAGTACATAATCAAATATGTACCCAGTGAGTATCCCGCCTAACCTCGAAGAGGTAGTGACGAGAGGTAGGCGTGATACTTACTAGGGTCAACATTTCTAGATAACATGATTTAATAGGAACTAGGCAGGCATAACAGTCATAGAAATCACAAGGAGATATATCATCAAGTATAGTTGTCTTTACCTTTGCATGTCAAATTTCACTAACACATAATGTACTAAATTCCCTTATTAACATGAACCAGTTTGTATAATTACAACGAATTCCCAGTGAATCATACAGCACATAATAGGCCGGACACATACGGCCGAAACGTTGCGAAAAATAAATGTGCACTGCCGAGGGTCGAACGGCTCGAATCATAGATGCATCTATTACCCCGCTTCCGAATCAAAAATGCGACGCGGTTGAAATAATAGTAGGGATATTCCGCTCACGAATCATACATGTGACGCGGTGCCGCATACATACATAAAATTATCAATTTTTAGGGAATTATCAGAGATTATTCTTTAGGGCAAGAACCTAAGCAATATATCATGGACCACAACTTCCTAATATTCTCATGCCAAATCAAGGATAATAAGAAATTCAAAATACGTTTAGGAATACATGTAAGTCACATATAACCATGCTCGTGAGTCCTAGAACTATACAACATAACATAGTAGTAGCTACGCACGGACTCTCGTCACTTCGTGCGTGCGTGCGTAGCCCCCGCAAATAAGGACATAAAATTATTTATAATCACCTATGGGGAAAATTTCCTATTACAAGGTTAGAAAGGAGACTCACCTCGTGTCGAACCTACTCCCCAGACCAAAAACGCGCCCGAAACTCTGAACTCTACAGTCGAGGACTCGAAACTAGCCAAATGTTACACAAATTCATTAATTTATGTTAAGAATATGGAAATTATCCAACTCATTTAGTAAATTTCCCATTCTTGAAGAAATTCTAAAATCCAACCTAGGGCCCACATGCTCGGATTCCAAAAATTCTCGAAGGAAACACTCACCCATAGCCTAAGGATCATTAATATACGATTTCTACCTGATTTCATAGCTAGTTCACGGGTAAATTCCCAAATTATTGAAATCCCTAGGTTACTACCCCATTCTAGACTTTCCACTAATTTAGGTAGTTAATTAGGCTTGTATTCCATGCATGAAGCTAATATTGGAGTATAATTTACATACCTTCAATAACCAGGTCGTTTGCTGTTCTAAAATGGTGGAAATCACCCCAAGGAAGAAGAAGAAGATAAGGGAAATGAGTTAATTCCCGTGAATAAAAACACACTGTCTGAACAGCATTTCCGCACTTGCGACTCGAGGACCGCACCTGCGAGCAAGGGCTCGCACCTGCGGAAATGGACTACGAAGCTTGGGCCCGCACCCGCGGAGTAGAGACCGCACATGCGACTCTGCTCTTGCAAAATTTTGTCCGCACCTACGAGAATTGGCCTGACCACTAGGGGTCACACCTGCGAGGTTGGGACCGCAGGAGCGGTCCTGCACCTACGACTGGGCAACCCCACATGCAGTCACACCAGAACAGGTGCACCAACAGCTTATGTAGCTGGTTTTTGGCCTTGTGTGGTGTCCAGGAGGCACCTGGGCCCACCCGAACCCCCATCCAAATATACCAACGAATCCCAAATCATAATACGGACTCGCTCGAGCCTTCGGAACACCCAAAACAATGCTAAAACTCAAAATCACACCTCAAAACTCCTAGAACAAAACTTAGGAACTTTAAGTTTTCTAGACTTCTCTAACAACGCGCCGAAATGACTTATACTACTCGGAATGACACCAAATTTTGCAGGTAAGTCATAAATCACATAACGGAACTATTCCCAGTCTTGGAATTCCGTTCGGCCCCCGACATCACAAAAACACGTCCCAAACCATAATAGGAACTTAAGGAACTCTTAATTCAATATTGGGCGCCGAATTGCTCCCGGTTAATCAGAAACCCATTCCGAGCATACACCCAGGTCCAGACTCATCACATGAAGCTACCGAAATCGTCGAAACTCGATTCCGAGGTCGTTTACTAAAAATGTTGACCAAAGCTAATCTTGGCCTTAAAGGCCAACCTTGAGGAACTAAATGTTCCTATAGCACTCTAAACACCTCTGAATCCCGGACCACCAGTCCCTGCAAGTCATAAATCATAATAAGCTGCTATGGGAGGTTTCATTTAGGGGAACGGGGTTTGATAACGCAAAATGACTTGTCGGGTCGTTACATTCTCCACCTCTTAAACAAACGTTCTCCCTCGAACGGGTCTAGAATCATACCTGGAGTGATGAATAAGTGTGGATATCTACTCCGCATGTCCTCCTCGGACTCCCAGGTCGCCTCCCCGACTTGTTGGCCCTTCCATTGGACCTTTACGGCAGAAACTTTCTTGGACCTCAAATGGCGGTCCTGTCTATCAATAATAGCAATTGGCTCCTCCTCGTAGCCCAAACTCTCATCCAACTGAATAGTGATGAAATTAACCGCGTGAGAGAAATCGGCGTGGTACTTCCGGAGCATGGATACATGAAAAACTGTATGAACTCCTGATAAACTAGGAGGTAAGGCCAGCTCATAAGCAACCTCTCCAACTCGCCTCAACACATCAAAGGGACCTATAAACCTCAGGCTTAGCTTAACCTTCTTCCCAAACCTCATAATACCCTTCATAGGCGAGACTTTCAACAGGACCCTATCTTCTTCCATAAATGATACATCACGCGCCCTCTGATCCGCGTAACTCTTTTGTCTTGACTGTGTTGTGCGGAGCCTCTCCTGAATCAACTTTACTTTCTCTAAAACATCCCTCACCAGGTCGGTGCCATATAACTTAGCCTCGACAGGCTCAAACCACCCGATAGGAGAACGACATCGCCGACCATACAAATCCTCAAATGGGGCCATCTCAATGCTGGACAGATAACTATTATTGTAATCAAACTCCGCCAAGGGAAAGAACTGGTCCCACTGACCTCCGAAGTAAATCACACATGCCCTGAGCATGTCCTCCAATATCTGAACTGTACGCTCCAACTAACCATCAGTCTGAGGATGAAATGTTGTGCTGAGACCTATCTGGGTACCCATCTCGCTATGTAATGCTCTCCAGAAGTGCGAGGTGAACTGAGGACCTCGATATGATATAATGGACACCGGCACACCATGCAATCGGACTATCTCCCGAATGTACATCTGGGCCAACCTCTTAGAAGTATAAGTAGCAGCTACTGGAATAAAATGCGCCGATTTGGTCAATCTATCCACAATGACCCAAACAGCGTCAACGTTCTGCAAAGTTCGAGGCAACCCAACCACGAAGTCCATAGTGATGCGCTCCCATTTCCACTCAGGAATGGGCATCTGCTGAAGTAGGCCTCCTGGCCTCTAGTGCTCACACTTTACCTACTGGCAATTAAGACACCTAGCCACATACTCCACAATGTCCTTCTTCATTCGCCTCCACTAGTAATGCTACTTCAAATCACGATACATCTTTGTAGCACCAGGATGAACAGAATATCGAGAACTGTGTGCCTCCTCTAGAATCCTCTCCCTCGGGCCATCAACCTTAGGAAACATAAGCGGCCCTGAATTCTCAGAACTCCATCCTCGCCAATAATAGTCTCCTTGCCCCTGCCCTGAACCACTTTCTCTCGTAGCTCAGCCAAACACAGATCATCATCCTGTCGAGCCTTAATCTCCCCCAATAACGAAGACTGAGAAACCACATGTGCAAGAACTCGACGAGGCTCTGAAAGGTCTAACATCACTAGGCGATTAGCCAAGGACTGAATGTCCAAGGCTAGAGGTCTCTCCTCTTCTGCAATATAAGCCAAGCTACCCATACACGCCGCCTTCCTGCTCAAAGCATCTGCTACCACATTTTCCTTGCCCGGGTGATAAAGAATGGTGATATCATAATCCTTCAACAACTAAAGCTATCTGGCGCTGCCTAAAATTAAGATCCTTCTGCTTGAAAAAGTGCTGCAAGCTACGGTGGTCTGTATAAACCTCACAGGACACTCCATACAAGTAGTGCCTTAAAATCTTAAGAGCATGAACAATCGCCGCCAACTCCAAATCGTGCACAAGGTAATTCTTCTCATGAAACTTCAGTTGGCGTGAAGCATAAGAAATAACTCTCCCTTCCTGCATCAATACACACCCCAAGCCAATGCGCGAAGCGTCGCAAGGAAATACTAGAACTGGTGCTGAGGTCAATGTTGTCTTGAGCTTCTGAAAGCTCTCCTCACACTCGTCAGACCATCGAAAGGGGCATTCTTCTGAGTCAATCTAGTCAGTGGAGCTGATATAGAATAGAACCCCTCTACAAATCGGCGATAATAGCCTGCTAGGCCCAAGAAGCTCCTGATCTCTGAAGTTGAAGTAGGACGCGACCAAATCTGAATCGCCTCAACCTTCTGAGGATCAACCTTGATATCCTCTCTCGACACCACATGCCCCAAGAATTCCACGGAATCCAACCAAAACTCACACTTGGAGAACTTAGCATATAGCTTCTGTTCTCGCAAAGTCTGGAGCACAACTCTCAAGTGTTGCTCGTGCTCCCTCAGACTACGTGAGTAAATCAAAATGTCATCAATGAAGACAATGACAAATGAATCAATATACGGCCTGAACACCCTATTCATCAAGTCCATGAATGCCGCTGGAGCATTAGTCAAACCAAAGGACATCACCAAGAACTCATAATGGCCATATCTCGTACGAAAAGCAGTCTTCGGAATATCTGAAGCCTGAATCCTCAACTGATGATACCCCGATCTCAAATAAATCTTAGAAAACACACGAGCACCCTGAAACTGGTCAAACAAATCATCGATGCACGGCAAAGGATACTTGTTCTTAATGGTAACTTTGTTCAACTAGCGGTAATCAATACACATCCGCATAGACCCATCCTTCTTCTTTACAAATAAAACTGGAGCACCACACGGCGATACACTCGGCCTGATGAACCCCTTAGCTAACAACTCCTCAAGGTACTCCTTCAACTCTTGTGGAGCCATACGGTACGGAGGAATAGATATAGTCTAGTGCCTGAAGCTAAGTCAATGCTGAAATCAATATCAAGGTCCAGAGGCATGCCCGGAAGATCCGAAGGAAATACATCAGCAAACTCTCGAACCACTGACACTGAATCAATCGTCGGACGGTGGTGTCCCTCACATAAGCAAAATAGGCCAGACAACCCTTCTCGACCATGTGTCGAGCCTTTAGGAATGAAATAACCTGGCTGGTTGTACTAACTGAGGAACCTCTCCACTCCAGCCTAGGCAACTCGGGCATGGCTAGAGTAACTGTCTTGGCATGGCAATATAGCACGACATGATAAGGAGATAGCCAATCCATGCCCAAATTAATCTCGAAATCAACCATGTCGAGCAATAAGAGATCCTCTTGAGTCTCGAATCCGCAGAACAAAATCACACAGGACCGACAAATCCGGTCTAGAACCACAGAATCGCCTACGGGAGTGGAGACATAAATAGGAGAACCCAAGGACTCACGAGGGACACCCAGAAAATGAGCAAATAAGACTGAAACATAGGAATAGGTGGATCCTGGATCAAATAACACAGATGCCTCTCTACCACATACTGTAATAATACCTGTGATCGCGGCGTCTGAAGCCACTGCATCTGATCTAGCCGGGATAGCATAGAATCTAGCTGGAGCGTCGGAAGACTAAGCACTCCAGAATGAACAGGAGCTGGCTGACCTCCGCTGGCATTAATAGGGGCTGGCAGAGCTCCCCCTTCCTGGCCTCTACCTATGGGACGACCTCTACCAGTCTACCCTCCACCTCTGGGTGGACAGACCGCCGGTGCTGGAAATGTAGGCTGATAGCTCTACTGAACGGCCTTTCCCCGAAGCCTGGGACAAGTCCTCCTCATATGGCCCGGGTCCCCACACTCATAACATCTGGCTGGAGGCATGCCCTTCTACCCTGAAGAAGGACCCTGGACATCTAGGGCATCGGGAGAACTCTCCGGCATGGCACTGAAGTAAGGAATAGAAGACCCCGGATGACCGGAATACCCACCTGAGGAACCCTGAATGACTAGCGGGCGGTAGGAACTCTCTGGCATGGCGCTGAAGTAGGGCCTCACTGGAGCACCACGGGGAGGTGGCGGAGGAGCTGAATATGGAGGCCTGCTAAACTGGCCTCTACCGAACTGACCTCAACCCCTGGCTTGGGAACCTGTGAAATCTCCTGAAAATCTAGCCCTCTTATCCTGTTGACCCTATTCTCTACCTCTCGAACGATAACCCTCAATCCGGCGAGCTATCTCGACCACAAGCTGGTAGGTAGTCCCCATCTCCACCTCTCAGGCCATGTTGACCCTAATACTTGAGTGTAGCCCGACTACAAATCTTTGCACTCTCTCAGCATGCCCCTGCTCCTGCTGCTCAAACTGATATCGCATCTCTTCCCTCTCGGAGGGTGGAATATACATGTCCAGGAACAACTGAGTGAACTGCTCCCAAGTGATGGTAGGGAAGCTGCTGGTCTACCCAGGATGTAGGACTGCCACCATCTGTGGGCCCTGCCCTCAAGCTGGAAAGTAGTGAAGTTCACTCCATGGGACTCCAGTATCTTCATGTTGTGCAGTCTATCCCTGCACCTATCAATAAAGTCCTGGGCATCCTCGCCCGTCTCACCCCTGAAGATAGGAGGGTGAAATCGGATCCATCTATCCAGTAACTTCTGCGGATCTCCGCCTGCAGCTGGTCTGAGCTCAGGTGCTGCTGCTACTGGTTGGGCTCCACCTATGGGTAGTGTACCCGGGGTATGATGAAGTGCTGATGTTTGGCCTGTAGCCTGGGCAGTAGGGGTCTCGGCTCCCCCTCCTACCTAAGATGTGGCAGGATCCGCTGGAAATAAACCAGCCTGGGACATAGTGTCCATGAATCGCATCATACGGCCCATGATCTCCTGGATTCCTTGCGTCGTCATGAAATCTACTGGAGCAGGAGTTGCTGGGGGAACCTCACCTGCTCCTCTATAGTGGGGTCCTCTAGTGGTATGACTGGAATAGCTCGGGGATGCCCTCGTCCCCTACCTCGGGCTGGTGCCCTCTCCCGGCCTCTACCACGGCCGCAAACAATGAGATTAGCGGACCCTCCCGGATCTGGAACATCGGATGTACGCGTCCTCAACATCTGTTAGAGAATAGAAGAACGAAATTTAGTAAACCATTGACTAAATGATAGAATAAAATAAGGAGAGGTTTCCCTAACACCCTATAGCTTCTCGAAGCTAAGTACAGACGTCTCCATACCGATCCCCAAGACTCTACTAGGTTTGCCCGTGATTTGTGAGACCTACGTGAACCTAGTGCTCTGATACCATGTTGTCACGACCCAAAATCCTAACTGAGGTCGTGATGGCGCCTAACAATGGGTGCAGGCAAGCTGACTCTTAATTTACTAAAGGTTCCTTCTTATTAGCTTAACACTTTAAAATGTACTTAGTTTTTAAAAGTTAAAAAAACATGATTTGACAAGGATAATTAGCCAGCTTTAATCAAAACAGTCATGACGAGGAATGAGCCAATATGTATGTATACAGACCCGTAAATCAAAATAATAACTACGTGTGTGCCAGAAACTAGTGTCACAAGTCCTACGGGCATACTAACAGAATATACAAAATATAATATGCAATCCCATTGTCTAGAAAAAAATAGTCGGGAAATAAACAAAAGAAAACTCCAAGGTGCCGTCGAGGATCATCATGAGAAGCAGCTCGCCGTGAAGTCGGGTCCAACTGAGATCAAAATCGAGATCCGGTCTGATAACCAGATGCACCCGCCTCAGAACCTGTACAATTAAGTACAGAAGTGCAGCATGAGTACATAAACAAATATGTACCCAGTGAGTATCCCGCCTAACCTCGAAGAGGTAGTGACGAGAGGTAGACGTGATACTTACTAGGGTCAACATTTCTAAATAACATGATTTAATAGGAACTAGGCAGGCATAACAGTCGTAGAAATCACAAGGAGATATATCATCAAGTATAGTTGTATTTACCTTTGCATGTCAAATTTCACTAACACATAATGTACTAAATTCCCTTATTAACATGAACCAGTTTGTATAATTACAACAAGTTCCCAGTGAATCATACAACACATAATAGGCCGGACACGTACGGCTTAAACGTCACGAAAAATAAATGTGCACTACCGAGGGTCGAACGGCTCGAACCATAGATGCATCTAATACCCCGGTCGCGAATCGAACATGCAACGTGGTTGACATAAAATTAGGGCTATTCCGCTCACGAATCATACATGTGACGCGGTGCCGCATACATACATAAGTTATCAATTTTTAGGAAATTATAAGAGATTATTCTTTAAGGCAAGAACCTAAGCAATATATCATGGACCACAACTTCCTAATATTCTCATACCAAATCAAGGATAATAAGTAATTCAAAATACGTTTAGGAATACATGTAAGGCACATATAAGCATGCTCGTGAGTCCTAGAACTACCCAACATAACATAGTAGTAGCTACGCACGGACTCTCGTCACTTTGTGCGTGTGTAGCCCCGCAAATAAGGACATACAATTATTTATAATCACCTATGGGGACAATTCCCCCTTACAAGGTTAGAAAGGAGAGTCACCTCGTGTTGAACCTACTCCTCGGGCCAAGAACGCGCCCGAAACTCCGAACTGTACACCCGAGGATTCGAAACTAGCCAAATGTTACACAAATTCATTAATTTATGCTAAGAATATGGAAATTCTCCTACTCATTTAGTAAATTTCCCATTCTTGAAGAAATTCTAAAATCCAACCCCGGGCCCACATGCTCGGATTCCAAAAATTCTCGACGGAAACACTCAACCATAGCCTAAGGATCATTAATATACGATTTCTACCTGATTTCATAGCTAGTTCACGGGTAAATTCTTAAATTATCGTAAGCCCTAGATTACTACCCCATTCTAGAATTTCCACTAATTTAGGCTAGTATTCCATGCATGAAGCTAATATTAGAGTAGAATTTACTTACCTTCAATAACCATGTCGTTTGCCCCTCTAAAATGGTGGAAATCGCCCCAAGGAAGAAGAAAAAGATAAGGGAAATGAGTTAATTCCCGTGTATAAAAACACACTGTCTGAATAGCATTTCTGCACCTGTGGCTCGAGGACCGCACCTGCGAGCAAGGGCTCGCACCTGCGGAAATGGACTAGGAAGCCTGGGCCCGCACCTGCGGAGTGGAGACCACACATGCGGCTCCGCTCCTACGGAATTTTGTCCGCACCTGAGAGAATTGGCCTGACCACTACGGGTCGCACATGTGATGCTAGGACCGTAGGTGCGGTCCCGCACCTGCGACTGGGAAACCGCATCTGCGGTTACACCAGAACAGGTGCACCAGCAGCTGATGCAGCTAGTTTTTGGCCTCGTGTGGTGTCTGGGAGGCACCTGGGCCCACCCGAGCCCCCGTCCAAATATACCAACGAGTTCCAAATCATAATACGGACTCGCTCAAGCCTTCGGAACACCCAAAACAAGGCTAATACTCAAACTAACACCTCAAAACCCCTACAACCAAACTTAGGAACTTTAAGTTTTCTAGACTTTGCTAATAACGCGCCGAAACGACTTATACTACTTGGAATGACACCAAATTTTGCAGGAAAGTCATAAATGACAAAACAGAACTATTCCGGATCTTGGAATTTCGTTCGGACCTCGACATCGCAAAAACACGTCCCAAACCATAAAAGGAACTTAAGTAACTCTTAATTTAATATTGGGCGCTGAAATGCTCCCGGGTCATCAGAAACCCATTCCAAGCATACGCCCAGGTCCGGAATCATCACACGAAGCTACCGGAATTGTCGAAACTCGATTCTGAGGTTGTTTACTAAAAATATTGACCGAAGTCAATCTTGGCCTTAAAGGCCAACCTGAAGGAACAAAATGTTCCTATAGCACTCTAAACACCTCCGAATCTCGGACCACCAGTCCCCGCAAGTCATAAATCATAATAAGCTTCTATGGAAGGTTTCATTTAGGGGAACAGGGTCCGATAATGCAAAATGACTGGCCGGGTCGTTACAGCTCACATCACCACACCTGTCATCATTGAACTTCATTGAATATCTTGTTGAGCTTAATCTAACAACCTTGAATTCAAAATGTCCTTTTGTCACACCTCCTTTATTATACGCCCCAAAGGGGTATGGGAGTTCTTCCAATTAAAGTGACATTATTCGAAATGGGATTATTTTATTTATTAGAGTCGCCACTTGGAATAGTTTATTTGGTGTTCCAAGTCACCGGTTTATCTTAAACCCAAATCGAGGAAATTTNAGTTGAATCATATGATATACCAGGCATAAAATATACTTGTTAAGTGTTTAATGCAGTTTATTTCATGTATGGGTGAAGTAGAGATGAAATGGAGCTAAAAGGATGCAACTACGTCGGAACATACGTAAAAGGAGACACCCGGGCAATAGCCGGACGACAAACCAAACAACTTGGTCGGAATTGTCGGAATATACGTTAAAGGTTGATCCTAAGCTTATGAAGAAACTCCACAACTAAAATATTCCAATCAT
>MDKI01253675.1:0-18301 GCA_005239505.1 Nicotiana paniculata
TCAGGCTTACAGGTTGAGTCATGTGCTCTATATTTCTTCCATGTATCTTATGTACTTATTTATTTGCCTTACATACTCGGTACATTTTTTGTACTGACGTCCATTTTGCGTGGGGACGCTGCGTTTCACGCCTGCAGGTCCCGATAGACAGGTCGAGAGCCCTCCAAGTAGGCTATCAGCTCAGCGGAAGATGTTGATGTGCTGCATTTGCTTCGGAGTCGCTTGTTTGGTTAGTATGATTTAGACAGGTATTGTTTGGTATGGCGGGACTCTATCCCGACCTTTATGACATTTATGTACTCTTAAGAGGCTTGTAGACATATGTCGTATACGTGGAAGATTGTACGGCCTTGTCGGCCTATGTTTTGAGTTTATAAATTATTATGTTGGCCTATTAGGCCCGTATGTCACGTGTATATGATGATGTAATAAGAATGATACGTTACGTTGGTACTCGATCGAGTAAGGTACAGGATGCCCGTCGCGGTCCATCGGTTTGGGTCGTGACAAAAGTGGTATCAGAGCAATTCTGTCCTAGGGAGTCTACAAGCCGTGTCTAGTAGAGTCTTATTTATGGGTGTGTTGTGCACCACACTTATAAGCAGGAGGCTACAGGGCATTTAGGACTGTCACTCTTTCTTCTTACTCTAGATCGTGTGGTAGAGCTCAGTTGTAAGAACTCAAATTCCTAAACTCTATCTTATTCATAGTACGACGATGCCTTCATTCAGAAAGACGATCGATAAGAGATATAACTGTGGAAGTATTGAGTTAGAGGAACTCGATTTTACGTCTTGCTTATGATGAGTAAATGAGAGGTCTTCAGCAGATCATGAGTATACTAAAAGGTGTACGGTTCTTGATAAGGAGCTTTTAGGAAAGAATACTTATCCACTCTTACGGTAAAAAGGAATAACAGAATCGAAAGTTAGACACGAGTTGCAGCAAGTAAAAGAAGCAAGGTGAAGAAGGGTACGAGGTACACAGTTAATAAAGATTATCCTTATTTACCATTCAGGAAGAGGGATATAAGCATTTTGAGTTACCTTCAACAGCAACAGAGGTATGTATAATTGGCCACACTGATCTAAGTTACGCTCTATGAGGGCTAACAAATATGGTTTAAGATAAAGACATAATATCACGATCTGAATGGGGTTAGAGTGAGCCAAAATGATGGATGAATTGTTTGCGTTAGTTGATATTTGAAGGATATTGCAAATGTGCTAATAGATCTCCTTGTGAGACACCCAGATGGTACACTTTAAAATAGTTCAGCCAGATATGAGTACTACAAAGACATGCACTATAAGCCTTGAAGGGATACATATTACCTTAGTGTAGCTCGTGTCCCTAGTAAAGAGAGAACGCTAAGCAACTTGAAGAGCCACTGGATGGAGCAAAGGAAAGCTAAAAGCGAAAGAATGTTATATTGAAGTTTTCACAAGAAAAGGGATATGCAGAAATATTAGCAGAGTAATGAGAAGAAAGATAAGGAAGCATTATGAATAAGGTGTGATACATTGATGAAAACGGTAGAGTGTTACAAAACCTATAGTCAAATGAAGAAAGAGATGAAAGGTGATGGGCCTTAAGACAACGAAAGAGTATAGGCCATAAGGTTAGATCCTTATTTCGAGAAATAAGTTCGTAACTCCGACGCGACTACTAGAGGGGAGAGTTAATCCCCAGAGTAACAGATATCAGTATGGACTGGCAAACAAGATAAAAATATGAATTAGGGACTGAATGATTGGAAAGTACTCGGCATCATGGAAATTTCAGATTTCATTCCAGCGGTAATAGAAGGGACCACAGAAGAAGATTCACGATGAATACAGAGAATAGTCATTCGCGGAGACGCTTCCCTAGAGCAAGCAATGTGAGTAAAGTTAAGCTTAAGAGACTGTATGTGCCAGTTACGCTAAGTGTCACCCTCGCGAGTAAGGGAATTTGTCATCCTTGGTACAGAAGAATAGTCGCAAGGCAAGTAAGGATCATTGATGTTGAGAAACGACGCCAAGGATGAAGAGGTAAAATATATATAGGTAGATCCTCGTGGCTTCAGTTTTTTTCGTACATCCCTAAAGGGGGGAATATGGAGTAATGTGGCATTAAGCCAGAATTAAGTGGTTCTAGTGACTATGGAATGGTAAAGGAAGAATGTGATAAATGAGAAAGGGATGAGATTGCACTTATCCAAATGTTACAGATATACTATGATTCCAGAACATTATGTAAGCACGACGTCAAAAAAAGGAAGTAAGGGTTCCTGCCCGGGATGTTATTGATAGATAAGGAGCCAGTACGTGAGGTAAGTTAAGACAAGTAAATAACCCAAGAAAGATTACGCGGAATATGGATATGAGAATGGGCCGATGAGTAGTTGATTCAGGAAGAGCCTAATTATGACTAGACAAGAAGTTACAGACAAATCAGCAGATCATGCAAGATAAATGTAGTAAACCCCAACATGGAGAATTCATCCTCGCAGTAATGTCATTATAATACTTGAGAAATATTCAGATAGGAATTGGGGTATTTAAAGGTATCATAAGAGTGTTATGGAAATAAAAGAGAGTGCCACTGAGAAGAAAGTCAAAATATTAGTTCAGAAACAACACTACAAGCACAAGGGCGTGGAGGTAAGAGCTACGGATAATTATAGGTGAGTACGAAAATAAAGAATTCCATCGGGTACGTGATGTAATAAACTCGCAGCTTTACAAGAGTCAGAAGGTATTCCCTATGTAAGGAAATGAAAGACTAGCTGAGGAAATAAGGAAGAAGGTTTCAACCTAAGTACAACGACCTAAAGAGGAAATGGTCGTGTAACAGCAGTCTCACAACAACATTGTAAGCACTCCAAAGGAGAGTGGCACATACTGTGGCGAATGAACGGGAAGTAAAATTAAAAGTAATATTCAAGATCATATGAGTTGCACAAAAACTCTGGCATGTGTGGGCACTAAGATAGACTAAGAATGGATGCAACAAGGGGGAAGAAAGACCAGGAAAAGTAATAGCTTGCGTTGAAAGAAAGCTAAGATGGAACGAAAGAAATTATTCGATTAATGATCCAGAGTTGGTTGCCTTATGAACACACTTAAGATTTTGGAGTATTATCCATGAAACATATATATTGACAATCATACAGTTGTAGAAGGTACTGATATAAGTTAAAAGGAAGAATTGAGTCTGAGTCATAAACAGAGGATTAAATTGTTAAAGGATTGTATCATGCATATTCCTCAGCGCCCATGAAAGGCTAAACAGAATAACTAATACCAAAAACCCCAGATCGGGAGATAATTTAAGCCGACATAAAGGCCGATCAGAAGAAGGAGGAAACTAAAGAGATACATCAATTAAGTAAATCAGGAATCCGATTATTGGACCCAGAAGTTATAAGAATCATGATTGAGAACATAGCAGAATCACTCTTAATATTAGAGGTTATGAAAGAGAGATAGAAGAATATGAGGTGATATTTTAAAGTAAGTATGGTAAAGGTGAACAACGTATGAAATACTAAATTATAGAAGGATGATAGTGGTCCATACTTCAGGTAAAAGACTAGAAGCGTTGGGATTCAGTATCCAGGAATGATTGCAACATCGGGCATACCTTCCAGCCTATGGTTTCTAAGTACAGAAAGGTCTAATTAGAGAGTAAAAGAAGAGTTATAGACGATGAGATGTCTCGCTTGATGTTCCAGAAAATAATAAGGGAATCGATCGAAGCTAAATTATGATAGAACGACAAGGTTTTAGAAAGACAAGAGTAAGGATAAGAAGAAGGCAAGTCAGAAGGTGACAAAAATGGATAAGTCCTCAGGATTAAGCCTGTGAAAATAAAGGATCCGATGGTTCCTCTAAGTTATAGAAAGCTCAATATAGCCTGAACGAACTCAACGGAGTCTAAGAGTAGTAGCATTTAAAAGAAATGGAATGCTGCCCTGCTAGTGGAATAAGGGCATAATTGTGATAGATAAAGGATAATGTTTGGGCTTCGATTGAGTAATGACTTGAAGAGGATTTCATGAATTACTAAAATACCCATATAAGGTGAGTCCCATTGGAATACTTTAAAGTACAGTTACAGAAGTATAGTATCACCCCTAGGTGGGTCACTCTAAATTATTTCGGATGTACCCGATGAGACGCGGTCCCTAGCGACGTTGTTACATAAGAGATAAAGTTATCTGTGGTACATGATGAATCAACATTAAGGTGAATCAACAACAGATGGATGGAAGTTCAACAGTTTGAGATGATATTAGACCATCAGTCTTAAGGATAAACAACGAAAGTAACCTAAAGTTGGTTGCAGACCTCAGTAACGATAAATAGAAGTAAGAATTATGGTATAGTATGACCTACGTAGATGAAGTAAATTCATACAAATGGATAACCAGGTCTATGAAATAAGATATAGCCATATTCGCAAGTTCTACAAAGTACCGAGCGAAGAACTTCAGTACACCTATAGATGCCCAGAGAGGCATCCTATTAAGCCTTGTATATGTTCACAGAATAAGACCTAGAGATTAGCTAAAAGATGAAGTAAAAAGGGGAGAAGAGTCTCATAAGTGCATTTACAAGGTCAGTATCGTAGAGGCCGCATGATAGAAGGTAACAACAGTTACGAGATTGGAAAGAATTCGATCACAAATCATGGCGTAGGATAAAGGCCTAAAGAAAGGAATGCCCTTGACTTTGGAATTATTCAAAGAATAGTTGCCTAAATAGAAAGGAGGATATAAAAGTATTCGCAAGAGCCATGGGCTATGAGAATGATAAGTGCATCAGTCAACATTCGAGGATGAATGTTCCAAAGGGGGGAATAATGTTACACCCCACAATATTACGTCGATATTTTATCCCGCAGTATTATATTACGATGATGTTACGCCTTGCAGTACTACATTACGATGATGTTACGATTCGCAGTAATAAATTACGGCGATGTTGCACCCTGTAGTATTGTACTTGAATTTGTCGTAAGGTAATTGACATCAGTCCAAGGAAAATATTATTTGGAAATTATAAGGATTATGCTATTTCAAACAAGTGTAAGTAAATTCGTGAAGGTTAGAGGGGAAGCAAGTCAAAGAAAATGAGTTTTCGTCCAAGTTTGGCATGTTGGGATAAAATACGGCCCAAGCTAAAATACTCGGTATTTATAGACTAATGTCGTATGAGGAACCAAAATACCATGATAATAAGGTGTATTAAGTATATGAAAAGTGAGTAGTATTTTAAGTAAGTGGAAATAATTCTCAATTATGTGGGTAATTGATTAATTATCGGGTAACGGGACATTACCTAATTAACTAATAAATTGGATAGGATCAAATTTCCCCCGCCCCCACGTGGAAGCCACAAGAAAATGAATTAGGTGACTCATATACACATTACGTGAGTCATATAGCAATTGCAAGGAAAAATAAAAGGCTTACCCAAAATGAACATTTCAATAAAACCTCCCATTTAAGACCATATACATAGAGTCAGAGATCATTCTTCAAACAGAATCTCACTAAGGTGTCCATTAAAGTGATTCACCCCCCAATTCTATGTGATATTCAATAGTTAGTAAATGTTAAGTTCTCTTATTTTTAGTACTACTTCTTAAGCGGCTAAGTTTGCCAATATTGACTGTCAAATGCATGTTTATACATGCGTTTTTCTATCTGAGTACTTCTTAAAAGATCTATGCCAAGCATGTATATAGAAGGTCTCCAACGTCTAGAGTTCCGCGTCTTTCATGTCGGAAAGTCATATAATGGACAATTAGATCTAATTTCCCTGCTCCGATCTTGCTGTCACGTGTATTTTTCATAATTGACAGTTGTTAGATGGATTTTCAAGAGAATCGGCTCAGGTATGTTAAGACTATCCCTTCTTTCTTTTGGCATGGTCCAAATTATACTAAAGAAACGAGCAAATACACAATTTCTATAAATTACTTTATTCATAGAAATAGTAGGGGTGTCTATATTCTTGATACCCCATGAGAATTATTATTATCTTCTGTTCATGGGTCTCGAAAATACGTATGTTGATAAAGTTTATTTCATGATATTAATCAGAGGCATAATGGCCTTATGACGTACCGAGAGATTTTATTGACGTATTTCATATGCATTTCATGCATTTACATATTCACTTTGACCCATGACCAGATCGTGTTATATACGCGTATATATGTATATATATGTATATGGGATATGGGAAAAGGTTACGGCGTTATATACGCACCACCACCTGATCAGCTGGTATATGATGATGATGTTGCCCACAGTGGCTGAAATATGATTCAAACGGCGTTATATACGCGTATATATGTATGTATATTCAAACAGCGTTATATACGTGTATATATGTATGTATATATAGTATATGGGATATGGAAAATGTTATGGCGTTATATACGCACCACCACCTGATCAGCTGGTATACGATGATGATTTTGCCCACAGTGGCCGATATGATATGATGGGATGCCCTCAGAGGCTGATGATGTTATGAAACATGTACCTATGCACGACATGACATTCATATGCATATGCATGACGCTAAAAGTAATTTATGATTTACAAAGCTATTCAGGCTTACAGGTTGAGTCATGTGCTCTATATTTCTTCCATGTCTCTTATGTACTTATTTATGTGCCTTACATACTCGGTACATTATTCGTACTGATGTCCCTTTTGCCTGGGGACGCATCGTTTCATGTCCTCAAGTCCCGATAGACAGGTCGAGAGCCCTCCAAGTAGGCTATCAGCTCAGTGGAAGATGTTGGTGCGCTCCATTTGCTTCGGAGTCGCTTGTTTGGTTAGTATGGTTTAGACGGGTATTGTTTGGTATGGCAGGACTCTATCCCGACCTTTATGACATTTATGTACTCTTAGAGGCTTGTAGACATATGTCGTATACGTGGAATATTGTACGGCCTTGTTGGCCTATGTTTTGAGTTTATAAATGATTATGTTGGCATATTAGGCCCGTATGTCACGTGTATATGATGATGTAATAAGAATGATACATTACGTTGGTACTCGGTCGAGTAAGGTATCGGATGTCTATCGCGGCCCATCGGTTTGGGTCGTGACAAGACCACTCCGTTTACTTCTTCAGCTCCATATATCATGTTGACGGTTCATTTTGGAGATGGAGGTTTTGGGGGCTCCTGCATGTTCTTCATATATGCCTGTTTACCTTTTTCACTAAACAATTATGTTAAATAGCCCTGTTTCAATAATTGTTCTACCTCGCCTTGCAAAAATCTGCAATCTGCAGTTCTGTGTCCATGATCATTATGGAATTCACATCAGAAATCTGGGTTCCTCTTATTCGGGTTTGACCTCATTTCTTTGGGCCATCGAAGCTTATCACCCATATTTCTTAATACTGAAAGTAGTTCGGAGGTACTTACATTTAAGGTGTGATACCCAATTTGTGCATTACCTCTAGGTCGTTCATCTCGATCTTTTCTAGATCTAGATGAGGCGAGCCCGCATCTCTGCTTGGTGGTCTATAATCTGACCTGGTGTTTTTGAACCTGGGACGAGTTTCACGTCCCGATGGTCCAAAGTAAGGATCGTACCTGTTTTTACCTGATCTCCTGTCTGATTCGGAACGTCTGGATCTAGTATAATCTTTATCTTTCGAACGAGCAATGGTATCTTCTTTTATTCGAAGTTTAGTACTGTACATGTTATAAACATCGTTCCACGTTGTAGCTGGGAATTCTCTCAAGCTTTATTTGAGTCTCCTTGTGGCTTCTGAGCTTTTGTCATTTAGATTACTTGCAAATGCCATGGATGCCCAATTATCAGGCACTTGGTAGTTGCATTCTTTCTCGTTGAAACTTGTCTACAAATTCACGAAGTAGTTCCATATTTCCTTGTTTTATTTTAAAGATGTCCTCCATCCTTTTCTCGACTTTTTGTGCACCGGAGTGTGACTTTATGAAAGAATCTGCAAGCTTAGCAAAAGAATCAATAGATTTTTCAGGGAGAAGAGAATACTAGGTTAGCGCCTCTTTGGTAAGTGTTTCTCCAAACTTTTTAACTAGGACCGACTCAATTTCTTGTTTTGTTAAGTCATTGCCCTTCACTCCGGTGGTAAAATCAGTCACATGGTCGCGTGGGTCGGTTGTCCCGTCATACTTAGGAACGTCGGGCAGTTTAAACTTCTTGGGAATAAGTAAGGGTGCTGCGCTTGGTTTCCAAGGTTGTTGAGAATATCTATCAACGTCAATGCCTTTGATAACAGGTGGTACTCCAGGAATTTGTTCGATTCGATCGTTTTGTTCCTTCACCTATTTGTGCAAAGTTAGTAATAAAGTCTGTAATTCAGAGTTATTAGACATACCTGGTCTCGCTTTGAGAGATTCATTAGGAGTATCTCCCCTTCCTGAGTTTGCCAACCCAGACTGAGGATTTTCCACGGTGATGGTATTATTGGGGGGTGGTGTCAGTGGTGCAGTTGATGTTGCTGGTAATCCCTTCGCAAATTCTTGCAAAGCCTGGCTCACATACTCTGCAATCATTTACTTTACCCGATCTTGTTTTACCGTTTGATCATTATTATCGTTGTTGTTATTGGATCTTTCTGGGGATTGTTCCCTTGAACCACGTGGGGTTCCTGAAGGTGATGGAACTAGGGTTCCATTCCTCTGGTGGTTGTTGTCGTTGGAGTTTGACATAGTTCAGAGGATATCGCTTGAAAAGCAAACAAATATTATCAGATTCCCGGTAACGGAACCAATTTGTTTAACCAAAGAATTAGATCCTTTGACCAAAGCTATTTTTAGGATGAACACGGGTTTCTGATAACCAAGGCAAGACTGGTTATTATAAGTAATAAAGAAAAAACAATGAGATACACGAAAAGTGAACTGTATTGCAATAGTAGTTCGGATATCCCGTATAGGTTATATTTTACTCCCTTATATGGAGAATTTCCTAATATAACGTCTGCCCTTTTTAGTGATTGAGAATTAATGAATAATTATGACATTAATGTAACGTTACAATGAGCAACCGTAACTGTTGCGTGAATGTTGTGTAACGTGTGGATCACTAATTGAAGATCTCTGAATCTGCCCTTTGTTCTGCCCAGATACATTTTGACAGTGTCTCTTCATCTTCTCAATCAGGTTGAGACTTCCATAGCTAATTAACCCGTGGGTGTGATTTGTCGTACCTCTTTGCCTCATACCTCTTCATAGAGTCCCGTCCAGTTGTTGTGTATTCATTGCTCCACGTAGACTGCTGAGTCATCAAGATTTATTACACGTGTGAAGCTCTTTTTACCAATACAATCAATAACACCAAAATGCACTTCAACCCAGACTTATGAAATTTCTTCTAAAATGTTAACTTCTACAATTTGCATCGAAATAATCCCGGGTCATCCAAAACCCGATCCGAACATACGCCCAAGTCCGAAATCATCATACGAACCTGCTGGAACCTTCGAATCCTGATTCTGAGGTCGTTTACTCAAAAATCCAATCCTAGTCAATTCTTCCAACTTAAGGCTCCCGAAATGAGAATTTTCTTTCCAAATTGACTCTGAACTTCCTGAAACTCAATTCCGACCATGCCTACGAGTCATAATACCTGAAACGAAGCTGCTCACGACCTTAAACTGCTGAACGACGCGTTAGAGCTCAAAATGACCGGTCGGGTCATTACATTCTCCCCCACTTAAACATGCGTTCATCCTCGAACGTGCTAAGAACTGCTCTAGAGTTGCCTGAAATCACTGTTTAACACTTTGTGCACCTACCTGTGCTACCACCACTCAGTTGAATACATTATCTTGATCAAATCTGAAGACATCCTCTTCTATCCAAACAATAAGATCAGAACCCAGTTCCAACACCTGAAATTCTCTACCAGGCCTGTTTCCAATATATAAACACCGTATCAACTACCACACGAGGTACCAAAACATGACTGCATACCTTTGTTGAATTTAGCACCATACACCGCATATTTCATCATCCAACCACGATGGCATTCCCTGAACCTTAATAGCCAAAATTCCACGAATATGATGCTCCCAATGCACCTTATGCTGTATATATATAATGTTGGCGATACCACCATAACGGAGGAGACGTGTAGAAATTTCTAACCAATTGCAGAGTTAACCAAACATTGAATCTTTACCCTTGACTAAAATCATCATCTCATTACGAACCAAATAATGGTAATTGTCCTGTAATATACTTCACATAATCTTATCGCACCGATCCCTGATCCATAAATCTCGTCTCACCTAGTATGAACTGCTCAGTCCCAGACATGACCATCAGTCTCACACGATGCCACAATTCGCCAATAGGCCACAACTCGAACATGATACATAAGGAAATGACTTAGGAAAGTACTACTAAACTCACATAACTAATATGAACTTTCCTCAAAAAATAGGAATAAAACACAAGAAAAATAATTATAGGGAACCGTACTCAATATCACATTGTTGCGGCGTGCAACCTGATCCAAATAATATACCCGTGGAGGCGTGCCACCCGATCCTATCATAAAATTCACACAAGGAGATATACACGGAGATGAATTGCTCCCCGTTACAAATTATTGAATAACGGTCAATGGCACGCTAAGTGCATAATACCATCCTGGGGAGACCGATAGAGCCATACGCTACCAAACTCGACCACAAGTGAGGTGCGATATATATAATCTGAATCTCAAGAGCTCTCCTGCTCACATAACCTCATCACTACAGGGAGACTCAACACGCAGGGATTATCAAGTTGTTTCACAACTCACACGGCATAATCATAATATTACATGTATTGGACGAAGACGGAACAATATCTGATATTCCAACGCCCCTCCTTGAGAAGCACCATACTGGAATGAACACACCCGATTCACATGGAGCCCACAACCACATTGAATCCATTCACAACCCTTAAGCCTATTCCGTTCACGCTGAACTAGGCTAATAGATTTACCTGGGTCCATAATAACCCACTTCCTCTCATAACACGCAACAACAACCATCATAGCCGGGACAAACACCCCACAATCCACAACCAACTGAACTGAATGCCTTCCAGGCATAAATTCTCGAATAATCAATACTGCACTCCCTTATACTTGGTCTAAATCTTCAATCAATCAGGTGACTACATGTCACACTTATACAATCTTCCTGCGGTCACGCTCCCACGACCTTTCACACGAGGTAACAAGTCTGCACATCCATACCACCGGCCACACTAATATTGTAAAACAAATCGAGAACCCATAACCAGGATACAAAGCCTCTTTCACCAAACACCGATCTCAGGTGACACTAAAGACAACACCAGTTACTCTAAATATTCAACTCACTGAAGACAACACCAGTTTCCTTGCTCATCCGAGCTCGTGACATCCTTGTTAACACCGAACCGCAATCTTGATTCTTAGTCCCAGTTACATACTGTTTACTGCAACTAACATGCCAATATGAGATAGCGCAAGAATTCCATAATAACTCCTGAACCACTAATAGGGTGAACACCCCTTCATATAGGAACCCTTTTTTTCTAACCTCAATTCAAGAGAACTGTAACAACACACGAGTGAATTCTCACAATCACCATACACGCAAATCCTTAAGTAGTGGTCTATACCACCATAAACCTTCCGGGATCCGTCTACACCTGACAGGACATAACACTTGAATGCTTCCAAATAAAATTTATACGACGGCTGATAAGCCCCGCACACACTGGCACAAACCACACGCATAACTCAATAGACCCTCTCCACTCAACTCTCGGAACTCCGGGCGTAGCCAGGGTCACGGTCTTAGCGTGACAATCAAGAATAGCATGACATGGGGATAACCAATCCATGCCCAGTATCACATCAAAATCAACCATGATGAGAAATAACAAGTCCACTCGGGTCTCCAGACCCCCAATAGATACCACACATGACCGATACACACGGTCTACAAAAATAGTATCGCCCACCAGAGTCGACAGATGAACAGACGTAGCTAAAGACTCACTGGGCATACTCAGAAAGTGAAAAAAATATGACGAAACATAAGAGTATGTGGAACCAGGGTCAAATAAAGCCAAAGAATCACTGTGAAAGATGGATATAATACCTGTAATCACCACATCAGAGGCCATAGCATCAGGCCTAGCTGGGAGTGCATAGATACGTGGTTGACCTACACCTGCTCAACCTCCCCCTCTAGGGCGACCTCTAGCTGGATGACCACCACCCCTGGCTTCCTGGGTAGGTGATGAAGTGACTGGGGCCGATGTCGAGGGCTGAACCCTCTACTGAGAGGAACTACCAGGACGATGAGGACACTACCTCCACATATGTCCAAACTCTCCACACTCAAACAACTACCTAGAGCTGGAGATGGGGACTGAAGGGAACCCCTGCTACTAGGATAGCTATCAGATGAACCATGCATAGAAGAACCCTGGAATGATGATGCTCTGGAGGAACTCTGAGCTGGAAGGGCACTAAAGGACGAAACGTCCCTGATGAGAGCGGCGGGGACCCTGCCCCGAAGATGCGCCACTATAAGTTGGGCGAACTTGTTGAGGAGGTCTAAATAGGCGACCTCTGCTATGCTGAAATTGCCCTCTGAAAGGGGCACCACTAAAGCCACCTGATCCCCGAGGCCTCTTGGCCTCCCTCTCCTCTCGTACCTGTCTATGAACCGACTCAATATCCCGAGCAATGTCAACAACCTGCTCGAATGTGGCTCCAAACACCCTCTCCCTGGTCATCAAAATGCGGAGCTGGTAAGTGAGGCCATCTACAAACCTCCTAATCCTCTCCCTATCAGTAGGGACTAACTCAGAAGCATGCCGAGCCAACTCAAAACCGCATCTCGTACTGTGTAACTGACAGCTCTCCCTGGCATAGCTGCTCAAACTGTCTGCGTTGCTCCTCCCTGTGGGACTGAGGAACATACTTCTCCAGAAAGATCATGGATAACTATTGCCATGTGAGGGGTGGTGAACCAACCAGCCTACGCCTCTCAAATGCCTCCCACTAAGTGAAGGCAGCACCAGCAAATTGAAATGTAGCAAACGAGACCCCATTGGTCTCCAGAATCCCACCAGTACGGAGTATCCTCTGACAATTATCCAGAAAACCTTGGGCATCCTCACCCTCTGCGTCGCTGAAAGTTGGAGGCTGAAGTCTACAAAACCTCTCCAGCCTACGCTGCTCATCCTCGGGCATAGCTGGGACCACATAGTCCTGAACTGGAGCAACCGGCTGGGCTGGGATTGCCCCCGGTGTCTGAAAGCCCTGTACAACCTGCTCAGGTGTCCGGGCAGCTAGAGTCTGAGTGCCTCCCCCGGCCTGAGATGTAGCGGCAGTAGTAGACATAGCAACTTCCTGAGCCAAACTAGTAGATACTGTCAAGATCTGAGCCACGGACTCCTGAAGACTCGCATAACTATGGGCACTGCCGGTGTCTAAGCCTGTCCCCCTGGAGTACCCGCGGCGGGAACCTGATCCTGAATAGTAGGGGGATCCTCTGGTACTATCACGGCTGATGCGCGGACTGGTCCCCTACCCCTACTACGTCCTCGACCGCGACCTCGACCTCTCGTGGGTCCAGCTGGTGTCTGGTCACCCTAATACGTAGCGCGTGTCCTCACCATCTGTGAGATAATGAAACAATAGGAGTTTAGATTTCCAAAATCAATAGAATTGCACGACAGAGTTCAAGATAATGAGATTTTTTCTAAGAGTTCTGTAGACTCTCGAAGATAAGTACAAACATCTCCGTACCGATCCGCAAGACTCTACTAAACCTGCTCATGACCATTGAGTCCTATGTAACCTAGTGCTCTGATACCAACTTGTCACGACCCCAAATCCTAACTGGTCGTGATAGCGCCTATCGTGAAACTAAGCTAGCCACTATCACGTAACTACACATTTATTTTAATATAATTTCTCAAAAATCATAATAATAAGCATAAATATTCTAAGTCTTTAACAAAGTATGATATAATCTAACATTATAAACTATTCCCCATAACTGGAGTCAACTGATCACGAGCATCTAAGAATAATACTAACATTGCTAATGTCATAATACACTGTCTCAGAACAAAATACTAAATACTAATGAAGGAAGGGAAATGGATAAGCTGTGGCGCTGGACAGCTACCTCGAAATCCGAAAGCTGACGATGAACGATCTCAGATGGTTACTGCTCAGAACCAATACTTGGATCTGCACACAGAGGTGCAGGGAGTAATGATGAGTACGCCAACTTCAGTAGTAATGAAAATAAATCAAGTCTAAAGATAAGAAAACACACAGCACAGAACACCAATCTACATATAGTAAGATACGAAGTATTAATACAATATACAGTTAATACATAAGTGGAAAACCAATTTCCGTAAAAAGAATCCTTTGAGCAAGTATAATTTCCAATATTTCTAAGTAAAATTTTCAAAATATCATAATAAAAGATGAAATGAATCATAATCAAAACTCAGCAAAATATCATTATAAATCTGCTCCTCGGGCCAAATAATCACTCGTAAATCAATCACTCAGCACCTCACCATCACTCAGTAACAGTCACTCAGCACCTCACATTCACTCATGCCTCCCAATCACTCGTCACTCGGCACTCGCACTCAGTAGGTACCTACGCTCACTGGGGGTGTACAGACTCCGAAGGGGCTCCTACAGCCCAAATGCTACAAACAAGCCAAATCATGGCATCAATCACTCAGGCTCTCGGCCTCTCTCATATCATCAATATCCTCACAATATTGGACCTAGGCCTCACTCAGTCAGACACTCTCAACATGCCACTCGGGCCATAAATAAATGGGGTTCTCGACCCAAAACAGTATTTCATTTCAAGAATAATATCAATAAACTCTGAGTGTCAAAACAATTTATTAGGAAAGACTGAGTGAAAAATCATAATTTCTAAGTGAGAAATATTAGGAAAATAGGCCCCAAGGGGTTAAGACAGATCAGCACTAGGCCCTAAACGAATTTTACAGCCCAAATATATACAAACATAGTAATACCATAAAACATAGGCTTGGAAAGTGATTTTGCAACTCAATAGTTGCTTAAAACGGAACAAATTTCTGAATTTCCAATTCGTTCATGCCCCACACTCGTCATCCAGTGTGTGCGTCACTCCAAAATCGTGAAAGGATGTAAAGTCCGGTGTTTCATACCCTCAGGACAGGATTTAAAGACATTACTTACCTCAAACTAGCCCGAAAAGCTACTTCGCAACACGTTTGACCCTCGAATCAACTTCCGAATGCTCCAAATCTATCAAGTTCAGATTTTTCACATCAAAATATGCTAGGGGAATGAAGCCCAATCAAAAAATATCAACTTTATGCACAAAACCCGAAATTAGCCAAAAACCCGACCCCCAGGCCCACGTCTCAGAACTCGACAAACTTTATACCAAAATGATCCTCATCATCTCACGATTCCGTACATATAAAAAACGCTGAAAACGGAGTCCAAATGACCCCTCAAATCACCCCTAGAAGGTCTCTTAAACTCAAGCCCTAGTTTCCCCTTTTCCCACTGATTTTTCCTAATTAAACACTGTTAATTTGATCCTTAATCACATATTTAACTCAAAAATAGGAAGAAACCACTTACCAAGTGTTGCTTGGTGAAAATTCCTCCTTGAGCTCTCCAAAATCGTCCAAGCCAAATGAAAGAAATGAAAGAAATGGGCCAAAACTCGCTTTTAAAACAATCTGCCCAGGTTTCATCGAGTTGTACCTTGCGTTGTGCAGGTTGTACATACTATTATAATTTTTCCCTGTTGTACACCTTCTATTAAAACGCCTATAACTCCTTGTATAAATATCCAAATGACAAACGATTTGAAGATTTAGAAACTAGACTCGAAGATATTTTATTTGATAGGTTGTACACCCTATAACTATTTGTATATTCCGAGATATGAGCTTCCAAAGTCTGCTCCATGCATCAGTAAATTCTGTCGAAACTGCTTCACCAGCCATCTTCAATCGATCATAACTTTTTGATCAAATGTCCAAATCATGAATGGTTTAACTTTCTGGAAACTAGAATTCAAGTGCTACAACTTTTGTGTGTTGCAAATTTTTATATTCCTTATAGATTTTGATATATATGCCTCCAAAATCAGCTCCCCGATGCACCAGTTGCTGTCCAAAAGTGCAGCAAAAATTTCTGCAGTTTTTCTTTTTTTTGTTTGTCCGAAATTCATTTCGTTAACCTTCCGAAATCCATCTGAGGCCCTCGGAACCTTAACCAATTATACCAACATATCCCAAAACATGATACGAACTCGCTCGAGGCGTCAAATCACATCAAACAACGTCGAAATCATGAACCGCACCCCAATTCAAGCTTAATGAACTTTAGAACTTGAAACTTCTACATTCGATGCCAAAACCTATCAAATCACGTCTGATTAACCTCAAATTTTGCACACAAGTCATATTCGACATTATGGACCTGCTCCAACTTTCGGAATTGGAATCCGACCCCGATATCAAAAAGTCAAACTCTCGGTCAAACTTCTCAAAAACCTTCAAATTTCTATCTTTAGCCAAATGACTTTAAAATGACCTACGAACCTCCGAATTCACTTCCGATCGCGCTTTCAACTCCAGAATCACCATACGGAGCTAATCCCGGACTCAGAATCCCAAAAGGACATCAATAACACCGAAATGCACTTCAACCCAGACTTATGAAATTTCTTCTAAAATGCTAACTTCTACAATTTGCGCTGAAATGCTCCCGGGTCATCCAAAACCCTATCCGAACATACGCCCAAGTCTGAAATCATCATACGAACCTGCTGGAACCTTCGAATCCTGATTTTGAGGCCGTTTACTCAAAAATCCAATCCTAGTCAATTCTTCCAATTTAAGACTCCCGAAATGAGAATTTTCTTTCCAAATTGACTCTGAACTTCCTGAAACTCAATTCCGACCATGCCTATGAGTCATAATACCTTAAACGAAGCTACTCACGGCCTCAAACTACCGAACGATGCGTTAGAGCTCAAAACGACCGATCGGGTCATTACATTAACACAACAACAAGAACAAGCAGCAAACAACAGTAGTAAAACCCAGGAACAAGAAGCTCGAATACCAGAAAATGGAGTAAGAACCAGCAATAAAAAACACAGATTTCAACCCAGAATTTTTAATGAACCAGAAAATCAGCAACTATGGTCCATGTTTCAGAATACCAAGACTGAGGAAAAACCAAATTTTAAGATATTTTTTGCATCTCTTTGAGTATTTTCAGTGTAGGATTTTTACTATGTGTGTGTGATTTCTATACTCAGATTTGTGTAGAGTCTTTCAGCTGTCAAGAGTTTATAAAATATCCTAGAGTTTGTAAAGTATCTAAAATCTGTCTTTTTCAGAGAATATGGTAGGGTATTTATAGGGATTTTTAGGGTAGCATTTTATTAGCATATTCCTTATCTAATTGGGCTGAAAATAGTACAGGTACAGCTGTCAAACCTTATCCTATTGGACAGTTGTACCCTTCTAGAATATTTCTATTGATTGCAGCCCTTATCCCCTTTTAAAGTTACTGTTTTACCCCCCTAGAAAACTCTGATTTTCTAATATTTCCTAATTCTAGAAGTTTCTTGGGTTGTTACACCCAAGATTCTTCAATTGAGATTCCTATACTACCCCTCAATACCCTTGTAATTACCCTTTTAGTGTTAAAGGTTGAGTTATTCACTATTATTGACTAATTTCATCCTAATTGATTGATTAACACTAATAAAGAAGCTGAAAATCTCCCTTCCTCAATAGTGACTTGAAATTAGCTTAAGCAAGTGAATTATTTTTTGGACTTAAACTTAGCTAATTCAAGTGACCTTATTATTTGATTAACTTAGTTAAGTAATTAGGCTTAGATTTCCTTACACTAGAGATCAATTGTCTATTTTAAGAACCTTAGCCTAAGTTAAACAGATATGTTCAAAAACAGGATTCGCTTATGAGGATTATTATCAAATTAGAATAATCCCTTAAACATGTATATTCAATTACCACACATAAGTATTTATTAAGCAGTCTAAACTAAGACTCAAAGTCAAAGATCAAATTAGACCATGCCTAAACTGAAAATTAGTAATTTTAGTTAGAAACATTTGAATACATGATTAAGTATTAGTTCAGCCTATGATCACGCTCAACTATGTCTTGTAGAAGACTAAGCGGGCGTTGCAAATATAATCCTGGG
>MDKI01126289.1:0-14012 GCA_005239505.1 Nicotiana paniculata
TGTATATATGTATATTTTGGGCAGTGGTTGTAATTGTTCGTAATCATGGTCCGTATTGGAAGTTTTGCATCTATTTTGTATGTAACGGGAAAACTAATATGATAATGTAATATGAGGAAACGAAATTGGACTTATTATGGTAATCACACGCTTTTAAACTTATTTCACTGTTTCATAAAAATCATGTACGATATTATCACGTGGGGTAGGAAAGGTAAATCAGGTTCGCTTGACTGGGATCACCCGGTTGAGTGTCGGTCACGTCCTTCAATTTTGGGGCGTGACATAACATTGAGATCGCGGTCTTCAACATCCTTGATGAGCGGACTACGCCCGTGCTCGTTCTGAGAGAAATTTGGTCGTGATGGTTGGATCTGATCGGTAAAAGTCAGGCTGATGGTTGACAACAAGGCTATGGTTGGTGTATGTGATGTTGGATGATGTCATCGCCACTCACGTCAACATTATGCATCTTCCCATTGCAGAGTCTGCATTGTTGATGCTTCGATTTTTTTGCCATTGATGACTTTTTGGCCTCGATTCTGATGCCACCCAACCCTATAAATAGAGGAGAAGGGTTTCTCATTCGAAACTTTCACTTTTTCCCTCTTCTTAAGCATGCATTCTCTCTGTGATCTCCTCCTCTATTTCTTGCAGTTTCTTCATCTTCAATGTTTGATTTCTTTCCCAGTCACTACCCCTTTTCTCTTATCTCATCGTATACACATTACATTGTCACTATGTCAACTTCCCCTCACATTCATGATGAAGTTTACGACTCCACTCCTTTATATGTGGCCATTCCTCCTGTCGGCGAGGAGCCCATGGTCGAAGGGGATGAAAACTTCCCCACCGTTGAGGAGGTGGTTTCCAAAAATCCTACGGTTAGAAATGATTTTCCTAAAGAACCTAGTCCTGCTCCTGCTCCTGATCATTCTGAGTCGGGTCCAGATGAATTGGTTGACATGCGACCTAAATACCATATCCCTTCTCATGTCGATATTGTCCCGATGGGGGGCAATATAATTCAGGTTCATCGACCAGGGTTCTGTGATTTTTATGCTAATCCTTCGTGATTGGATACTCCCTTCCTCTCCCCCGGTTAGCCGAGGTGTTCTACTGCTTCTACGGTGTTTTCCCAGCATAGCTCCCCCTACTTATATAAGTTCTTCCTGATGCTGGCTAAGTACGCGGAACTGGTCGGTTGTAAGGTCGACCTCCGCCATTTGCTGCACCTATTCTCGCCTACATTTTTAGAGGCATTCTGATACATTTAAGATATCGTGGAACGAAGGGGTTGGTGGCCATGATGGATGATAAAGCAATTCGGCTGTTCTTGAGAAAATATTTCTTCGTCTGAATCGATCATATAGTGGCGGACCCGACCAGGTTTCCTGAGAAATGGAATTACAGTCGTAAGTATCTCCTCGTACAATTTGCTTCTCTCTCTTCATTTTTTTCGTTTCTTTCCAGTCTTCGACTCGTTCACGGTTTCCTTGTTTTCAGTTGTGAAGCATTCTCCTTCTCTTGTCTTGGATATTGAGGATTGGGTATTTCGCGTGTTTCCCCACACCGTGGGAATTCACGATTGGGCATCCATCCATAAGCTCCATGGACCTAGGACCTCGTCTCGTAAGTATCCCTATTCTCCGGCTTAGCTTTGTCTTTTATCGTTCTCTGACTTGACTTCCCATTGGTGTTAGGTCGGTGAGTTTCTATAAAGACAAAGGCTCCCACTCTTGCCTTTCGCCAGAAGGTTACCTCGGCTGTGATGGAGTTCACTCTAGTTGAGTCTGTACGAGGTTAGGCTCAAGCTCCACCGGTAAGGGATCCCGCCTCTCTAGCCATTGTCATCCCAGATGAGTATTCTTCTCAGCACCGGTAATGGATCCCGCCTCTCTAGTCGTTGCCGTCCCAGATGAGGTTTCTTCTCAGTAGTTTTTTTCTTGTCGATGAGTCATCTCGTGGCGAGGAGTCATTGTCGAGGAAAAGGCGGAGGGTAGAAATAGGGAAGGCCGTTGTTGTTGAAGAGTCAGAGAGATTATGGCTCTTGAGGCGAGGCCAGAGTCGTCTCCAGCCGTGGAGGCGGCTATTGCAACATGTACCGTTATGGAGGAAAGTCCTTCTAGGGTCGAGGGGTTCACAGTGGCAAAGATCCCGTGTAGGCTGTTGAGGGTGGATCCTCATTGGCGGTCGTAAGAGGTGGTGAAGTCCCTGCAAGGGACGTCGACTCCGATTCTGACATCGAACCCGAGTAGGTACGGACTATCACTGAGAAGACTACTCGTGAGGAGATAAAGACACAAGTTCCTAATCGGCACATAGTCATTCCTGTGGATTACAACCTCTTGGTAGACTCAGAGCGCGTGGCACCATCTTTCGCCCCCTTATGTGCAGAGGTAGAAAATAGGACGTTGCAGACACTGAACGATACCGACCTTTATCTAGGCATATCGGGCATGGCTTTGCGGGTGAGTTCTCACTTTTTTTCTTCTATGTTTTTGTGTGTTTCGTGGGTGTTATTTTACTTTGTCTGACTTGTATTTTCTTTTTTTTGCTCATCAGACTCTTATCCTGGAGATTGAGTGCGACCGAAAAGAGGAGGAGAGGGTGTCTCTCTATAGGAGGATGGAGTCCATGTATAGAGAGTACTGCACCAAGTATCCGAGGATGGTTAGGAGTGATGGCGAGGATGTCCAGTTTTGAGAGTTGCGCGATGAGATTGGGAGGAAGGACGAAGAGCTGAAGGAAAAGGACGAGGAGATCATGAAGTCCATTGGCCGATGCAGAGTGTTGGAGGAGACGCTGAGGTCCAAGCAAGATGAGCTTGAACTGAGTAAGTGGGTAATGGCCGAGAATGCAAATCTCCAGGCGCAAATGGCATTCTTGAAGGTCAAACTCGAACAGAGCGAGGCCAGGGCCACTGACTAGAGGCCTGAGTTGAGCGCTAGAGTCGCAGAGCTGAATCTGCCTGAGAGGACCAGGATGGCCGAAGTCGCGGAGGCGACATCTTTGGTGGGTACCATGCGTATTTGTAGGCCTGAGCGGGCTAGTGAGCTGGAGACATCAACGCTTAAGGTGGCGAGGTTGGAGGAGCAATTTAGGAATTTGGAGGGGAGTTATCTGGGTTAAATGAGCAGATCGTCCTCCTGAAGGTCGAGAAGAAACAACCGGCTTGACCATCTACTTCTCAAGCTTTTGTCGATCCGAATGTATCATGGGAGTTGTACGAGATGTGGGTTCATGCTTAGGACCAACTCGATGTGTTCATGTCTTTGAGGTCTACCGGAAAGGTTTTCGAGGAAAATCTTGCAGTTGTTCGTGTCAAGGCACGAGCAGCTCGTGAAGCTTATGGTTATGAGCGTGGCACGCCCGGCGGGGATGGTGATGATGACATCGTGGATGGGCTTGCCTCTGATCCTTGGTATGACAAAGAGTATGCTGACGGGGTTGATGTAGCATAAAGCCTTTGTACTTAATTTTTGGTTGTTTTGCTATTTTTGAGGGCGTACTCGAGCCCTTTGTAAAAATCAAGTATTGTAATCCAATCAATTGAAATTGAACGGTTACCTTTTTGCTATATATTTTCGGATTCACGCTCTCTTGTTGCTTTTTTTTTGCTGTGTGATGTTGCTTTCGAGGAGGCTCAGCATGGACTGATTTGAGGTTGACTATAAAGTGATTCGAGTGAGGTCGAAAGTAAAAGTGAGCCGAGCGAAGATCAATGTAAAGTGATTCGAGCGAGGTCGAATGCAAAGTAATTCGAATGATGTCGAATGTAAAGTGATTCGAGTGGGGTCGAATAAAAAGTGATTCGAGCGAGGTCGAATGCAAAGCGATTCAAACGAAGTTGAATGTAAATTGATTAGAGAGAGGTCGAATGCAAAGTAATTCGAACAAGGTCGAATGTAAAGTGATTCGAGCGAGGTCAAATTCAAAGTAATTTGAACGAGGTCTAATGTAAAGTGATTCAAGCGGGGTCAAATACAAAGCATTTCGAGCGAGGTCGAGTGCAAGGCGATTCGAGCGAAGTCGAATGTAAAGTGAATTTAGCGAGGTCGAATGCAAAGTAATTCGAACGAGGTCGAATGCAAAGCGATTCGACAAAAGTCAAATGTAAAGTGATTCGAGCAAGGTCAAATGCAAAGTAATTCGAACGAGTTCGAATGTAAAGTGATTCGAGCGGGGTCGAATACAAAGTGATTCGAGTGAGGTTAAATGCAAAGTAATTCGAACGAGGTAGAATGTAAAGTGATTTGAGCGGGGTTTAATACAAATTGATTCAAACAAGGTCGAATGCAAAGCGATTTGAGCAAAGTCGAATGTAAAGTGATTCGAGCAAGCTTGAATGCAAAGCGATTCGAGCGAGGTCAAATGTAAAGTGTAGAATGTAGAACGACTTGGAGTTGTGCGAAAAATGCTGCATGCTACTTTGTTTATTAATTTCATTGGAGAATATTACATGCTTGTTCAATACATACTTTTGAGAAGTTCCCCGTCGACTTAGTCCCTTCATCATTATGCCTGGATTAGTCGATAGGCGGAGCGATGAATCACATACTAACTTCGAGACGTCCTCTTCATCGCCTCATAAAAAACCTTCTCGGTAAAACCCAACTAGGGTTAAAACCCGAGTGAGGGAAAAAGAGTACGACTTGGAGGATGTCCATTTTTAGAAGTTGAAGTATTTGAGGTGAGCGGCGTTCCAATTGTTTGGTAGTAGCTTTCCCTCCATTGTTTCTAGTTGGAATGACCCTTTGTTAGATGCCGTTGTGATTTTGTACAGTCCATTCCACTTGGTTCCTAGTTTACCTTCTCTTGGGTCTTTGCTTGCCTGTGTTTGGCCTTGAGTATGTATTCCCCGACTTTGGCCTTTTTTTTGTTATACCATTCTGCTTGCTTTTTTTGGGCTATCATTCTTATGTAGGCCATATCTCTCCGTTCCTCTACTTCGCCGAGATCCTTCTTTATGTTCTCGTCGTTGCTTGGTCCGCTCTCATTGGAGTACTCAGGCTTGCTCCCCGACCTCGACTAGTATAACTGCATCAGTCCTATAGACCAATGAGTATGGCGTTTCACCTGTGCTCATTTTTGGCGTGGTGCAATATGCCCATAGCACTTCTGGTAGTAGTTCTGGCCACAGTCCCTTGGAGTCTTTGAGTTTCTTCTTTATGACATTTAGTATTGTTTTGTTGGAGGATTCAGCTTGGACATTGCCTGCAGGATGATATGGCGTGGAGAGTATTCGCTTGATGTGCCATTTTTTGAAAAATTCGGCGGTTTTCCTCCTGGTGAACTGTGGTCTGTTATCACAGCTAATCTCCTTGGGGATGCCGAAGCGGCATATAATGTTTCTCCATATGAATGTGATGACTTCCTGTTCTCGTATTTGGGCGAACGCACCTGCTTCTACCCATTTGGAAAAGTAGTCAGTTAAAACCAAAAGGAAACGTACATTACCTCATCCTGCTGGAAGCGGTCCCACAATGTCCATTCCCCATTTGATGAATGATCATGGCGATGTGACTGATTGGAGATGCTCGCCCTCTTTGTTTATCATGGGAGCATATTTTTGGAATTGCTCGCATTTTTTGATGAAGTTGGCTGCTTCTTTATTCACGGTGGGCCAATAATAGCCTGCTCGTGAGGCATCTGATGAGGGCTCGGTTACCGGTATGGGCTCCGCAATGGCGTTCGCGTACTTCCTCAAGGACGCACCTTTTGGTTTGTTCCTATGCATTTTACCAAGGGACCGCAGAGCGTTCTTTTGTAAAAGTTGTTGTCGATGATGTTATACCTGGCCGCCTACATTCGAAGCTTTTTGGATTCTTTTTTGTCTGATGGAAGTATTTCCTCCTGCAAGTATGTTATAATACGGTTGCTCCAGTCCCAAGTTAAGTTTACAGAGTGTACCTCAAGTTGGTCTATCAATGAGTGGAGTAGGGTGACCACATTCTCCTTTCTATTTATACTTTTTGTTGCAACTTCTAATTTAGCGAGGCCGTCTACCTCGATGTTTTGAGATCAAGGTACTTGATAGAATTGGCATTCGTCGAATTCCAACAGTAGTTTATGAATTTTTGCTTGGTAATTTTGTAGCCTTTGCTCCTTGATTTGGTAAGTCCATGTGACTTGGTTGACGACGAGTTGTGAATCGCATCGAAGGATGACTCGTCGTGCTCCATACTTGAGAGATAGCTTTAGTCCTGCAATTACGGCCTTGTTGTTAGTCATATCGGTGCACCGTATGGACTGGCAGATGACTTCGCCCGTTGGGACCTCGAGTAAAAGTCACAGTCCAGAACCTGACACATTAGAAGCGCCATCGGTATTTAAGACCCATAGGTCAGGTAAGTTGGGAGCAGTACGAGAATTTTCCTACTCGACTTCAAGCATTATCTTGGTGACGAAGTCTGCTAGTACTTGTGAATTTATCATCGTTTACGGCTGATATGTGATATCGTGCTCACTCAATTTGATGGCCCATTGGGCCAGCCTCCCCGACAGTTCGGGCTTATGTAGAATGCTTCTAAGGGGGAAGGTCATGACCACCGATATGGGGTGACATTGGAAATAAGGTCTAAGCTTTCGTGAAGCTATGGCCAATGGCAGAGCCAGCTTTTTGAGGTTGGGTACCTCGTTTTGGCATAGACCAGGGTTTTGATAATATAATAAATTAGAGACTGCATATCTTTGTTTTTGCGGACCAACACTGCACTTACCGCTACTTCTGATACGTCCAAGTATATCAGTAGGCGTTCACCGGGTTCTGCTTTGGTGAGTGGTGGAGGCGAGGACAAATATGTCTTTAGTTCCCTTAAGGCCTCGATGCACCCTGAGTTCCACCGGATCCCATTGTCTTTCTTGACTACGCTAAAACATTGTGGCATCTATCGGAGGTGGTCCTTGAACATCTTGGTGACCAGCGTTTGATAGGTTGCTCCTGCATTTTTCAACCCAAATGACATGACTCTATAGCAGTACGTCCCCTGGTGAGTTATGAAAGTGGTCTTTTCCTGGTCCTCCTCCTCCATGAGGATTTGGTTGTATCCCGAATAGGTGTCTAGGAAGCTTAGCAGCTCGTGCCCTGCCGTTGCATCGATAAGTTAGTCGATGCGTGGGAACGAAAATGAGTCATTTGGGCATGCTTTGTTTAGGTCTGTAATGCACACACATGTGCCATTTTCCATTTTTCTTTTTACCATGACTACGTTGGCGACCCATTGGGGGTATTTGGACTCTCTGATGGAGCCATTGGCGAGTAGTTTCTCCACCTCTTCGCGGACGACCTTGTTGATTGCAGCATTGAATTTTCTTTTTATTTGTCGTATTGGTGGGTAGAATGGGTCTACGTTCAATTTGTGTGTGGCAATGTACTTTGGGAAGCCTGGAACGTCGGTGTCGCACCCCCTTTTTCCTTTGCTTTCGCATTTGTCACAGTTCTTGACATTATTGGGACAACTCATTTCCTTTTGGGAAAATGGATGTAAGGAATTTTGAAGAGTCGCCACCTAACGAATTAAGGTGCGTTAGGGCACCTATTATGGGTCATTTATAACACTAATTGTATAACCAGAGATTGGGTAAGGGCTTGAAGTTACTTCAGGGGGAAGGTGTTAGGCACCTCTCGAATCCACAATTGTGGGTCCCGGCCAAACTTACTTTGTGAATTAGTCAAGTGCAAATAAGCAATCTAAGCACACATATGTAAACAAGTAAAGGTTTTAATAGATTACCAGTCTAAGCACACATATGTAAACAAGTAAAGGTTTTAACAGATTAGCAGTCTAAGCACACATATGTAAACAAGTAAATGTTTTAACAGATTAGCAGTCTAAGCACACATATGAAAATGGTGAAAGGGGTCCTAAACTATTTATCCTATAGGATCATATCCATGCAATGCCCCGTAATCACTCTTCATGAGGGGCTACACGTTGCATTAGCGCACAGGTCATCATATCCTTTTCTACCCATTATCCCACCCCTTAGCGGTTATATAAGCGAGTTTATTAAAGAACTCTAAGAGTGTTGTTACCCGTCCCTTCCTTGTGGTCCGGGAGGAGTTTGGGACCTCTAAATTTTGGCAGTTCTAGACAATCCTATGGTTTTTTAAAAGGGCAAAAATCTAGGCGACAAACAAATAACTTGTAGGACTTGTCAAATAAAGGGAAAGAAGTTAGACGGCTCATGTTTACCTCCACATGTATATAGAAAATAAGCAGCACGTCTCAAACACAAAGTTCAGATAAATTCTTTAGAGAAATCCCAAGACAGGATATCTAGGTGAGCATTAGTACACAGAACATGCAGCACTGTTTAAGAACTAAATGATAGGGTCCTAATAAGTTTACCTACTGATTTCCAAGACATGTTAGATTTAATCAGTTTATAAACAATCAGAACACAATTTCTCATATTTTTACAAGGAGATTAATTACCTAAGGCTTGCCTAGGTGTGGGACTATATGCAATCCTAGTTGCAGGAACTGTTTAACAGTTTGAGATTATTCAACCTGTGAGCATGCTGGATCTAGGCGATACAAATTATAAGAGGTGATTTATACCAATTTGTATTAGAGACATGATACCTACGCGTGAGGCTGTTTTAAACCCTTTCATGGACAATTATTCATTTAGCCGAAATATACATGATCCAAACAAGTGCAAACAGAGTTCCCTAAAACATGGTATCTAATGCATATAGAGGATGACTATTTTTATTAAGGCAGGATTATTAACCTAGTAGCAGGATCTCTAAGTGAAAGTACTTATGCAAAATTAAAGCATGGAATAGTGATATGTAGTATACTGAAGCAATAAACGTGAAGACCCTAAGAACAAGATATCTAATGCACATGTTTAACATGGTTTGAATGCAAATAAAAATGTCAACCCTAGAACATGATTTCTAATGCCGATTTGAAGAGTGTAAAGCCTAAAACATGCTTTCTACCTGATAATATCAACAATACTATACGGCTACCCTCCCATTTTCACTAGCCACCCCAATATCTGTTTACAAATAATTGTTACAGACCGGTGGCTGAATGAATTATATAACTAAAAAGGAAATTTAAACTATAGGGAGCCTGAAATAGGCCCAAGGAAAACCTGGTAAGGCCATGCCTTCAATGATCTCAAATGCGAAAGGATTTTCTAGCCAATTTCATGTCTAGGTATGTTAGAGTTCCCAAAGGACCTCAAGGATCCCGGGCAGTGCTCACACCTTGACTTTCATAATAAGAAATGAGTAAGTGCAGTCTGGAAGGGCCATCTTTAGTGAGTCAGAGTTCAGAGGGATCACAAAAGGATCCCAAGGCAGTCACACACTAGAGGGGTAGAACCTAGGGACTTAAGAGTAGAGTGAGAGTGCTTGACATAGTGTTGAAAAAAAAGAGGTTTTGACAAGAGAAACAATACTGAATTGATTCGAGCAGTAAAGGAGTCTTTTCAGAATGAACTGATTTGTAGCAAAGCAACTTGTTAACAATGTAAGCATCTTGAGAATCCAGCAAACAACCCGATTGCCTACAGAACAAACAAATCCAGCACTAATAATAACATAGTTCACAAAGGGGTATTGGGAATTGGGGCATATAGAACACACATAGTGAAACATGTAATAGCAGAAACACAAAATCTTCTCAAGAGTTTAGAGGATTAAGGAATTTGTCATACAATCAATGGTACAGACATCAGAACAGACAGGTGAGAACATAGTCATACTAGACATAATTAAACACAAGATCATAATTACTTAGAGATATTAGATGACTTAGCAAAGTAGATTAATACCATAATCTAAATAAACAGATAGTCAAACAACCAAACATGCTGACATACATGGATCAAAGACAGATTGAAGCATGCTAGAGAAAGCAACAGGAAAATCCTTAGACATGTTAATCATAAGTTGAACAGGACATAACTCATACATGCTAAGTGAAACAATGATTTAATCATACAAACTACACATTAAACAACCAAATAGTAAGCATGAGCAAGATTGGAAATCATTGAATTGAAGCAATAACACATAGAGTTTTGGGTTTGAATTGAATTAGGACATACCAGTTAGGGAGAGCAAGAACAAATTATAGAGCAAGTATAGTGAAATAACTAGCCTTGGCTTACAGCCGGCTAGTTCAGCAAGAGTAGCAAGTAACAAGAAAGAGCATAGTGCTTTTAAGTGTAAGGGAGAATTATTGAACTAATGTCCGTCTGTTAGTGAGAATAGGATAGGGTATATATAGTAGTTAAGAGCAAAACAGAATAAGGCAAAGGAGATCAATCACTGAGCAGTTAAGGAAATCACTAAATCAATCCACACGACAAATCAATATAGTCTTCCCTTAATTAAGGGTAATTACCCAACGGTAAGGACTGGGATTAATTAAGGCAAGAGGTTCAAATCAGACCAAATAAAGGAATACAAAATAAAATTATCAGGGGTCTAATTAAGGAAAGAATCATGTAAAGGAATCAGTAAATATACAGGCAATCAAATAAGGTAAGAATGGCTAATTAAAGTCGTAAACAGGGAAACAAGCAAGACTTAGGCATACAAATCAGAGCAAATCAATCAGCCAAATTTCAAAGTGACAATGATTTATGGAAAGAATATATCAACCCCCATAAATAGAAAATAAACTAAGTAAAATTTCATAAACACATAGGAATTAGCCGGAAAACTGATTCAAACCCTAATAGAGATTAGTTAGGCCAAAAATCACAAAGTACTGGATTTGGCAAAGGAGAATCATGTAAGTCAAAAATACAGAGTGAATCAATACGACTGGTAACACTCAGAGTTCCACATAAAATCGACTAGGGTTAAAGCGACCTTAGCATAAATCAGTCAAGAACACTTAAGAACAAACAATTAAGTATTTAAAAATCAGAAAAACTTTTTAGAAAATGACTTATAGTAAACCCTAGTTTAGGAAAAAACGGGAAATCAATTGGAACCAGAAAACTTTCAAGGAAAACATGTGAGATATGTTCGATTCATCTTAGATCTTTACAGATCTGAGAAGACCGGAGATAAAAATTAGGGTTTTAGAAAGCATAGCAGATATGAGAATATAGGCTTGGAAAATCATAGATTCGTAAAAAAAAAAAGAGAAGTTCTTACTCAAGGTTGAACAAATAGCCTGAAACAGGCGAGAAATCAAAGGAGCAAATCAGAACCACCTAGGTCCCTTGAGATGCTCTCAAGGATCTAGGAAACTGATGAACCACAACAAGTAGGAGGACAGTATAGGCCTGAGATGATAATGAAACACCATAGAATGGAGGTATAAGCCGGTGACGGCGCTTGAAGATTAAGGTTTAGGTATAGAGCGTCTGAGAGAGAAGAGAGAGGGTGAAAACGGGGGAAAGGTGAAAAATGATTACGGTTAGAGGGGGTATATTGTTTAACTAAGGCAAGGGGATCCTGGACCGTTGATAAAAAATGATCAACTTCCAGGATTGGCCAAGGGGCTTTGGACCGGGTAGATAGGGTATTGGGCCTGGGTATTTTGTGCTAGTTTTAAGGTGTTGGGCTGGTAGATTTAGGCTAAAATTGAAATTAAAAAGGATGTTTGTTAAATACCCCAAAGTAATTGAATAAAAATTAATTTGTGAAATAATTGACTAATTACAAAAGTGATTTTATGCATAGAAATGTTTTAAAATAATTATTTAGTATTTTAAAAATATAATGGACTAATTTCTGATAAAATAAAGCAATAATGTATGCATGGGCTACAATTGTAAAGTTATTACAATTATAACCAAAAAGTGCCAATTTGGCGATTTATTAAATAATTTGGACCTAATAGGACCATAAACAGTAATATTAAATTAAGAAATGTTTTAAAATCATTTGTGATGTAATTTTATGATTATTTATTAAAAAAATAAAATACTGAGCAAATTAATAAAAATGTAAAATTTTTTTGAAAAATACCAATTGGTGCAAATGCATGATTTTGCAGACATATATGCAATTAAAAAATTATTTTGGTAAAAAATGGGTATCAACAGCTGCTCCTCTTTACCCAGAAAGGATGAAAGAGTTGTCGTGTAAAGATATGATGGCCAATTTTGACCGAGCGAAACGGTTTGAGATTTAGGCCGCACTTTGGCTTCTGAGCTGCCTACATATCCCTGGTTTTACAGGAATCAGGGTGTGTGTAGTTCTGTATTCATCGACGAAATATATTGTAACGACCCGGTCGGTCATTTTGAGAGTTAGCGCCCCGATCCCCTAATAACCGCTTCTCCCATGTCTTTTTATGTTATTGGAACTTGTCGGAGCGTTAAGTGATGAAATTCAGAGTGATTTTGGACACATAGTCCTCAAATGTGGATTTTAACCTTTGAAATCAGGTCGTAGCTAGAGTTGTGTGAAGACGGATCCATAATGGAATTTCGTCAACTCCGTTAGCTTTGTTAGGTGATTTTGGGGTTAGGATCGTGTTTGGAATGTGTTTCGAGGTCGGTTGTAGATTTAGGCTTGAATTGGCGAAAGTTAAAATTTCGGCGATTTCGGACGATAGGTGAAATTTTGATATCGGACTCAGAATGGAATTTTGAAAGCAACATCAGGTCCGTAATTCCACTTGTGACATGTGTGCAAAATTTGAGGTCATTCAGATGAGTTTTGACGTGTTTCGGCATCAGATGTGAATTCTAGAAATTTCATAAGTTCTTAGGCTTGAATCTATGCATAATTGACAATTTTGATGCTATGAGAAGTGTTTTTAAGGCTCGACCAAGTTTGAACAAGGTATTAGGGTCAGTTGGTAGGTTTTATTGAGGTCGCGAGGGGCATCGGGGTTGTTTCGGATACCCAACGGGTGAATTTGGAACTTTAAGGGCAACTGAACCATTTCTGGTTCTGTTGTCTCGCACCTGCGGTGGTTTTTCTGCAGGTGCGGACACGCAGGTGCGGACGTAGTTCAGGCTGGCCTGACTCGCAGGCGCGGAAAAATATCCGCAAGTGCGGAGCCGCACCTGCGACCCAGCCACCGCAGGTGCGGCCCCTGGACTTTTAATGAGTTTTCGCACCTGCGATTGTGTTTCCGCAGGTGCGGCACCGCAGGTGCGATCCCAAAGTCGCATGATCTCGCTCAACTATGTCTTATAGAAAGACTAAACGGGCGTTGCAAATATAATCCAGGGTATTATGCCCAGAGTCGATCCCACAGGGAATTTACGTATCAAGCAAGCTGTTAAAATACTACTTAGCTGTCACCTGATGTTATTTAAATTACTAATACTAAAGATTAAAACTAAAGATTAACTATGCTAAGGTATAAACAATTGTAATAAAAATCTAAGGTTATGGTTTCCCCCGCTGGTGAACTTACTTCTCGGATACTTCGTATAGCTTGATTAGTTATCTCTATCAATCATGAACACTCTATCTACCATAAATCTCTCTCAAGTAATTATGATAATTTACTAGACGCACTCTCTCAAGTTACGCTAGCTAGATTGCATTACAGTTCACTTAGATTGCACCCGAAGTATCGTTATCTCTAATCCAACCTCTAAACCCTCGGTTATGACTTTCGTCTATACTCTGGGAGTGGTGTTGTTCAAACAATTACCTAAATATGCACTCTCTCTCAAGTAGATACATAATAAATAGGCACAGCTAATTGAGGGCCCTTCAATCAACTACAACAAGAACGTAGTTGAACAAATAGAGTTTAATCAACCAATCAAAGCTATATTAATATCACAATAAGTTTATTCCCCAACGGGTTCTACCAAAACCCTAGGTTAAAGAAGTTAGCTAAACAAATTCATAAGAATAAAATCTAAAACAACTTGCATAATAGAACTACCAAGTAATGAAGAAAATATGTACAAATCGATGTCTTGCCGTCTCTTCGAATCCTTCGTATGTCTTCCTATTTGAATCCCCCCCCCCCTTTGTAGTTGTGTTTTAGGAGTATATTTATAAGTTTAGGACAAACCCTAAACGTGTAGGAGACTTCTATTTCAATTGGGAA